>QGSO01000992.1:0-37500 GCA_011037825.1 Carya cathayensis
GCATGTGAAAGTGATTTAATCAAGTGATTAAACACAATGACTAGAAATTGGATCAAAAAGGGTTTGAATGCCAACTTTAGGGTTTGGGGAAACCGTTTAGGGATTCGGTTTCAACCAAGTTTTTGGGGTTTCAAAAGGATTCCAACCATTTAGGGTTTTACTAGGGTTGAAACCCTCTTCATCTAACTCAATTTGGTTGATCAGATGAAAAAAAACTGTTTTGCTTAGGTGGCATGATCTCACACATTGATTTCCTTCACAAATCCATCTAATGGTTTCTCTTTGTGCCAAGTATCTAATACTATTCATATGTGTGGTTAAGATCTTGCCAAGTGTCCAAATAAAACTTCTCTAACCTAATTTGGACATTTCACACTGTGATTTTGAAACCACTGCACTTAGTACGCTTATCGAGGTTACTATTCACTCCGAAAAAGTGCATAATAAACTTAGTACTGAAAAATCATAAATATTCAACTGAGTCTAGTGGCGTAAACTATAACGTAATCTGACACTTCTAACTACCTCAAACAAATAAAATCACATTTCTGGCACCATAGTGAGTGATAAAACTAATTATGTTGACATACTAGAGCTTATGTGATTAGCCGATTCGTAAAAACTTATGGGGTTTTCACGAGATTTCTAATGTCTATAGAAATTCCACCATTGAATTTCTAGCGGGCTGTTACATGATCAATAGCCACATGAATTTGAATATTAGTGCTGGAGCAATTAAATTGTGTTTCTAGTATCTTTTGTTGTTAGTAGTAGGATTGTATGGATGCTCTTTGTTAGTTATTTAAGTTTTGGTTGTGAAGATGGTTGTTTAATGATGAGAAGTTTGGCCCTTAAACCATTATGTTCCTCGCAAAAAACAGAGCAACTGAAAAGTTTGGCCCTTAAACATTGACTACTACCAAATCGGCATTCTTACCGTTCTGTTCCTCTGTTTTCATGGAAACCAAACAAAAGAAAATCTACCAAACATACTAAAATTGATATCAGTGATAGGGAACTTGTAAATAAAATGGGAAACCATCAACTGTGTTGAGAAACCAACAACTTCAAAATAAAATGGGATGGAGGACTTAATATTACCTGTACGGTTACGGATCCCGCTACTACAGCCTCTGTATTACCGTGTACCGTGGCTATACTAAAATTACTAACCTTCTAGTGCTCTGTTTTGATGCTGCAAAATAGAGCCTCTCTCTTCTATCAATCGGTGGACGCTATAACAGAGGAAGGCTGGTGGGTAGACTATTTCCGTGTGGGGACGTTGTTGTGTGGAGGATGATATGTGATCAGGCCGAGAGATGTGAAGGGATGTTCTGTTGAGGCGTTGCTGCATGGGCACGTAATGCACGAGGGACGTTCTGTGTGGCGGCAACCCTAGCCATGTTAATTATGGGGAAGATAAAACAGCAAGATATGGAGTTGTGGTGAAAAAAAAAAATTAATACATGCAATTTATAAATACAGGACAGATTTTATAAATAATTAGAAGAAAAAAATACTTTGATCATTGAAATTTGGAAGGTGACGTTATGGGTGCAGATCCTTCAAGATATAAGCATAAGTGCAATGAATTAAATACAGGACGTTATGGCTTGTGACTATAATATTTCTCTAAATAAAATGGGACTAAAGTTTAAAATTTGAGAATTGATAAATTTTATTTTATAATTACTGATATTAATGCAATAGGGAAAGAAAAAAAAAATAATGATACATAAGTGCCGCAAGAGAGGAGGCTATGTGGGAAGAAATGAAAAGAAGAAGAAGAAGAAGAGAGTTTGGTAAAAGTAACAGTTGGCAGCCTCACGCCAACCTATAATTCCCTAGGGCTGTAATCAAGCCGAGTCAAGCTGGTTTTTGGCTTGTCGAGCTCGGCTCGACTCAACATACTCGAGCTTGAAATTTTTGTTAAATTTTTGTTCGAGCTCGACTCGATAAGTTAAAATCTCAACTCGAGCTCGTCCCACAAACGAGTTCGAGTCGAGCCGAGCTCGAGCTAGAGCTCGAGCTTGAATTATTATTTTTTTAATAAGATTTAATAATTAATAAATTAAATAAATAAAAAAAGAATTAATATTGAATTTATACAACTAAAAAGTAGAACCTCTATCAATATATGAATGAGTTTTAATCGAGTTGAGCTAACGAGTCGACTCGAGCATAAACGAGCAATGAATTAAATCTTAGCCGAGTCGACTCGAGTTTTGTCGGGTATGTGTCATTTACAAATCGAGCAGGTATCTGCTTTCACAAATGAGCTTTTTTTTCACGAGTCGAGTTCGATTCGAGTTTAATCGAGCGAGTACCGAGCGGGCTATCGAACAGACTGGTTCATTTACATCCCTAAATGCCACTTTGCTAGGCCTTCCACCTAGGATTCAAAAGTTAGGTTTACATTTTAATAAATTTATACTTAGGAAAAATTTAAGAATCTCTTTATTTTCTATAAGTAGAGCTTAGTAAACTTTATTATAAGGATTTATTTATTGTCACCAGTTATTGGCTTAATTTAGTTTTAGACAAATAAATGGTTCTAGTAAATTTGAGTGAATTATATACAGACTTAAATTATATTACTAATAGTATTAGAGTACGTATTAGTATAAGACCATAAAGTATAAATTGTAAAGCATATGATCAAAATAAATATTCTTGTTTGAGATGATAATGATTTTATTACATATATTTTTTATATTAACATAAAATTATAATAACATTATCTTTTATATAACATATATAATAAAATATTATTATACATGTGACGCCCCCAAATCCCCACGTACAAACGCGGGGAAATTGAAACGTCCGGATGGTGACAACACGGGTCACCACCCTATCGACGAGGGCCAAGTGTGTGCAAGCGACACATGTGCACGACGAAATATGCAGCGGATAACAAATACATAAAACTAAGTACCATAATTTTTCTTAAATAAAATACAAAGCGGTTCAAAGATACATAATAAAATATTACAAGTCACAAATATTGTTTCAAAGCCCAAAACCAATACATTAACTTCAACTTAGATCTCCGGCGGAGCTGCATCCTCGGGCTCAGCCTCCTCCTCCTCCTCGAACTCTGCACCAAAATCTACGGTACCAAAATGGTGCCGCAGGTAAGTAAAATCCAAACACCACTAGATAAAAGCATATTAAACTCAAACAATATGCATGAATAAATGCCAATGTACAAAACTCATAAACCATATTTTCCACGCATACCAAAAACCCATTTGGCCCAAAAATATATCCTTTAAACAAAATCTCGCCATTATCCCTAATAACGGCCCAAAACATATCGTTTAAAACCAAGTATCGCCATTATCCCAGATAATAGCCCAAACCACCATTTTCCCAGAAAATGGATCACAAGTCCTCAACACATCCTCGCCATTTTCCCAAAAAATGGCCCGTATTCGAAAACCATAAAAACCAATCCGATTATGCATGCACCATGATCTCCCCTAGGGATCATCCGCACACTCTGGCTCTGTGCCACACCGCAGGTAACGACTACGCGTATGACACCTACACGAGTGATGCCCAGACTCGTGCCCAGCGCGTACCTGGCCAGGCCATCCTCTAGTCCCCGCCACTCTAGGAACCACGGAGTCGACACGACAGCGTTACCGTATCGTGCGGTCCGGTCGTCGCCCAGCGACAACCCAGGGGATGTCACTCAGTATTATCCACTCCCGAGTGACCAGATGAGCTCCACCGAGATAACAACCCATCCCGGCTTGGGCTCGTGATACGCACGCACCTGAAAATCCATTTACGCCAATAAAATAGGATTTTCTCAGTTTAAATAAAATGCACATGCATGTACCGTGTAAATGCAATCTCAATGCACGACACAACCAACCAAGCATAAATCAACGAATCAAGCAACTCTGTCCTCCATCCACCCGACCCCCGAACTCCTCGGACTCAGTCCAGAATCAACAAACCAACCAAATAAATTATTGTAAGAGCAAAATATATTTAAATCTAAAAGTAGAGTTTGGTTTATTTGGTTGGTTTGTTGATTCCGGACTGAGTCTGACGAGTTCGGGGGTCGGGTGGATGGAGGACGGAGTTGCTTGATTTGTTGATTTATGCTTGGTTGGTTGTGTCGTGCATTGAGTTTGCATTTACATGGTGCATGTACGTGTATTTTATTTTAATTGTGAAAAATCCTGTTTTGTTGGCGTAAATGGATTTTCGGGTGCGTGCGTATCACGAGCCCAAGACGGGATGGGTTATTATCTCGATGGAACTCCTCTGGTCACTCGGGAGTGGATAATACTGAGTGACATCCCCTGGGTTGTCGCTGGGCGACGACCGGATCGCATGATACGGTAATGCTGTCGTGTCGACTCCGTGGTTCCTAGAGTGGCGGGGACTAGAGGATAGCCTGGCCAGTTATGCGCTGGGCGCGAGTCTGGGCATCGCTCGTGTAGGTGTCACACGTGTAGACGTTACCTGCGGTGTGGCACAGAGTGACTCACTCAAAAATGAGTAGCATTAATGCTATCCCAAGTGTAGGAGGATGTCGTGTAATAATAAGGAATAAATTCCTAGATCGTCTCCTCAGGGAAAATTTACTCAAAATTTAAACTCGTTGAAAAATTGTGAAAAACTTCACAAAGAAAAAAAAATAAATGGTATGTGCAATGGATGGAAATTTTACTAGTCATGGACTAGATTCATGTTTTTAGATTTGTTTGTCGGATTTGAATGCAGCGATGAAAAGTAAGGAATGAAAATGCATGAAACTAAATTAAAATTGCTGAAATTAATAGACTGAAATTTAAAAGAACAAGAAAAATAAATGACATTAATTTAAATAATAGGAATTAAAGATGCAAGAAAATAAATGACATTAACCTAAATAGAGGAATTACAAGTGCGAGAAAAATAAATGATAGTTAATTTAAATAAACAGAAATTAAAGGTGCAAAAATAAATAAATGACAGTAATTTAAATAGACAGAAATTAAATGTGCACGGAAAATATAAGACATTAAACTGAAATTAAATAAAAACAGGAATTGTAAGGAATAAACTTGATGTTTGGAAATGGAGACTGCGTTCTCCAATCCAAAAATCTGAACTTCCAGATAAAATGATTTCTCAAATAAAATAAACGCTCTAAATAAAATGCATCCTAAAAGAAATTGAACTCTCAATTAAATTAAAATTTCAAATAAATTACACACTCAAATTGAATTTGAGCTCTAAATAAAATAAACACTAAAAGAAATTATTTCCTAGATGAATACAAAGAAAGCTTGCTTTAACATGGAAAGAAAACTTGCTTCCTTAAGTTTCAAATTAAAGCTGTAAAATAAACTGATGCTGAATGAAAACTAAAACAGAAGCATGAAACTGAAAAATGAATTAAAATGAACAACAACTGCCGAATGAAATGAGAATGAAACTGAAAAATGAAAGCTAAGTTTTAAAGTTCTGTCTTCTCTCCTTCGTCTCCACTGCCTTGATGCCCTTTCTCTTCTGAGCTCTCTCCTATTTATAGGAGAGAGCATCCTACCATTTCTCAAGAGTGGGTGGCCTAACTTGGGAGTGGGTGGCCTAACTTTGAAGAATGGTGGAGTGGGTGGCCTAACTTGGGAGTGGGTGGCCTTTCTATCTTTCTGCATGTGCTGATTTTCTGCTTGCTCCCTTGAGTTCCAGCCGTGAGTTCCATTCTCTTTTAGTATTTTCATAAATGCCCTGCAGTACATAAAAAATATATTTCTTTCAAAGGCAAATATAGAACTTTATGTATATAAAATATTGACATCAATTAATTTGCATTCAATATTAGAATTTGATGCATAATTAAGTGTTCAATCTTTATTTGATAAAATAAATCACCCATTTAAACAACTTTATTATGCAATTCTAACATTTTATCACAGAGCCAGAGTGTGCGGATGATCCCTAGGGGAGATCATGGTGCATGCATAATCGGATTGGTTTTTATGGTTTTCGGATACGGGCCATTTTCTGGGAAAATGGCGAGGATGTGTTGAGGACTTGTGATCCATTTTCTGGGAAAATGGTGGTTTGGGCATTATCTGGGATAATGGCGAGGCTTGGTTTTTAACGATATGTTTTGGGCCGTTATCGGGGATAATGGCGAGATTTTGTTTAAAGGATATGTTTTTGGGCCAAATGGGTTTTTGGCGTGCGTGGAAAAATATGGTTTATGAGTTTTGTGCATTGTCATTTATTCATGCATATTGTTTGAGTTTAATATTTTTTATCTAGTGGTGTTTGGATTTTACTTACCTGCGGCACCATTTTTGGTACCGTAGATTTTGGTGCAGAGTTCGAGGAGGAGGAGGAGGCTGAGCCCGAGGATGCGGCTCCGCCGGAGTTCTGAGTTGGAGTTTATGTTTGGTTGGCTTTGAAACAATATTTGTATTTGTAATATTTTATTATGTATGTTTTGAACCGCTTTGTATTTTATTTAAGAAAAAATTCTGGTACTTAGTTTTATGTCTTTGCTATCCGCTGCGTATTTCTTCGTGCACATGTGTCGCTTGCATACACTTGGCACTCGTCGATAGGGTGGTGACCCGTGTTGTCACCATCCGGACGTCTCAATTTCCCCGTGTCCAGGCGTGGGGATTTGGGGGCGTCACAGTATAAGTCTGAAACTACTTCTCAAAGTTGAAAGGGAAAATGCAATGGATCATTTGATTGTTGGAGTTGAAATCAGCCGTAGTCTCTACTTCTACCTTCTTTCGTAAAGCATTATTGAATTGGTAGACAAATTCTTTCAAGGTCATACCGGAATGGACATTGTAACAGCCCACTAAAATAATCAGTTTTGGATTCTTTCCCGACAGCAATCACATCTCTCTCGTCTTTACCCTCATCTGGAATCACGCGTATAGATTATTTTTTCCGTAAATCACGTAATTTGTTCTTCACCGACAGCTTAAAATCATGAACAGTTTTATCCTAAGCGTTGTACCTCGATGGCGTTTTCCCGGATCTTATCCATCGAATTTCAAAGTATTAGATAAGCTTGTTTTTAAAGTAGCACAATTATAATAATTTAATGAGCTCTGAAAATATTATAATTGTGGATAATTACTTAGATTAAATATTTTAGTTGTTTTAAGATATTAAGATGTTTAATTTTACGTTGAAAACTCTTATTTAAATTAATTGGTTTTATCATTTCGATTAATTAACGGTACTTTATCATTTTATATAATGATGAGGAAATATTATTTTATAAATTTTAGTTTATAAAATAATATTCTACCTTAATTCATCGTGGTGTTTTATTTAAAGTGTTTTATTTAAAATAAAACATTTACGCGTTTTTAATCAGTGTTTTAATTCACCGTTGAATTATTTGAGGATCCCAAAACGTAGGATTGAAGTTTATTACCTAGGCTCCTACCCTTTTTCCTTCATTTTTCCTTTTTTTTTTTTCCTTCTCTTTCCTCTCCTTCTCTCCATGGTCGACTTACACCCTTCCACCATAGCTGATCGGTTCTAGCTTCCTACCGGCGCCACCTCCGGCCGCCGTGCCTCACCTCCACCTCCGGCATGTCCCTCCCTCACCGGCGAACACATCTGCACCGGAGGTGTGCAACGCCGGCCACCAATTCTCTCTCTCTTCCCGTGCTCTTCCTTCTTGTCTCATTACCGTCGCCGCCCCTTTGACCGCCCGTTTCTCCGCCGTCCGGTGGAGGTGTCGTACACCACCCCCGCCATTCTCTTCCCCTTTCACCATAGTTCATACACACCAATTTTCAGAGCCATCGGACCAGCCGTTAGTCGCCGAGAGCCCCCGGAAGTTGCTGCCCCTGCCCTGTTTTCTCCCCTGTTGCCGATTTCTTTCTCCGCCCAGAACCGCCGCTCGCCGGCGGCGTGGACTACACCACCCACCCAGATTTCTTCCCCTCTCACCGGTGAACATCCCAACCAAGTTTCACCTCCATCCGAGCCACCGTTAGCCACCACTCTCGCCTCCAACAAATGGGTCTCTAAGGGTTTTTCACATTTTTGGACCACCATACGTGGCCAAATCAGCCACCAAGCACCACCAATGGACTCACCTCATCAAGGGCTTCCTCCCCATGTCTTTCTTTTTCCCAAACTCTCATTTTTTTCATATGGGTTTCTCAAAACACCCGTTCGGTTGCACCACCGTGCGCCGCCGTACACGGCCACCCGTGGTGTTTCACCACCACCATCTTGTTCCTCTCATCCTCATGAACCTCCCCAAGAAATTTCATGACCAACGGAGCTTCGTAGAGCCCTCACTCTCCTACACTCTCCAAGGCCAAAAATGGTTTCAAACGGCCGATCCGCCGCCGTTAGCCACCGTCCGACCACCACCTCGCTACCACAGCTCCACCACATGCTCATCTACCTATCCCTAGCTTGCCATGAAGTTCTATGAAATTTCGCTACCTCGCGTTTCCGCTCACCGTTCGGTTTTACTGTTCACGGCGTGACGCCGCCGTGCTCCGCCACCTTTGACCATCACAAGGCGACCATGAGCCTTCCAAGGCCACGCTTAGCTTTTCTCGGTTCCAAACTACCACTTTATGTGGTGGACAGCCACCGTACGCCGCCACGTACGTTCCTCCGACGCATGTTCGTGACGAACAACGAGCGACGCACGGGTTATCCCGTCGATGGTATAACCTTCTATCTCTAGTTATTTTACGTTTAAAATAGTTAGTTGGTTGGTTTGTGGATTGTGTAGTTGTATTTGTGGAGTTCGTTGCGTAGTTGTGAAGCGAAGTGTGGTTGTGAAGTGTTGAGTTTGATTGTGTATTTTGTGGACTGTGCTGTGAAGTATAGGCGTGAGATGGATGCCGTAGATGTGATACGGCGGGTTGTGTGAAGAGAATACGCGTGTAGCGTATTCTGTGTAATGCAGCGACGCGCCGCGCGACGTGCGCTGTAGTGATGTGTGTCTAGAAGGAAGGGAGTACGCATGTAGTGTACTCCGTGTTGTATGGCGATGCATAGTGTGATGTGCAACGTGTTGATGAGTGTTGTAGCGAAGGAAGTACGCGTAGCGCGTGTAACAGCCCGCTAAAATTATCAGTTTTGGATTCTTTCCCGACAGCAATCACATCTCTCTCATCTTAACCCTCTATCTTTAGTTATTTATGTTTAACATAGTTGATTTGGTTGGCTGTAGACTGTGTAGTTAGTGTTTGTGGAGTTCGCTGCGTAGTTGTGAAACGAAGTGTGGTTGTGAAGTGTTAGGCTTGATTTTGTAGTTTTGTGGACTGTGCTGTGAAGTATA
Source organism: Carya cathayensis (assembly GCA_011037825.1). Taxonomy (NCBI): domain Eukaryota; kingdom Viridiplantae; phylum Streptophyta; class Magnoliopsida; order Fagales; family Juglandaceae; genus Carya; species Carya cathayensis. The sequence continues at coordinate 9,296 of QGSO01000992.1, forward strand.
GGCGTGAGATGGATGCCGTAGATGTGATACGGCGGGTTGTGTGAAGAGAATACGCGTGTAGCGTATTCTGTGTAATGCAGCGACGCGCCGCGCGACATGCGCTGTAGTGATGTGGGTCGTAGAAGGAAGGGAGTACGCATGTAGTGTACTCCGTGTGGTATGGCGATGCATCGTGTGATGTGCATCGTGTTGATGAGTGTTGTAGCGAAGGAAGTACGCGTAGCGCGTACTCCGTGTCGCGTAGCGATGCACCGTGAGACGTGTATCGCAGTGATGGGTTTTGTAGTGTGAATGGAAGAGAGTTCACGTGAGTGTACTCTGTACTAAGTCGTGATACACCGGATGGCGTGTCACGAAGGGTTGAATGGCGTAGCAGAGAAGTGTGGAGCGTATGGTGTAATGTTGGGAAACTGTATGACAGTGTCCCGAAGCAGTGATGATATGGATTATAGTCCGGGATGACTGGTGTCATCTTGTGGTTGACTATGGCTAAGAGTATATGGATTGAGAAATGAGTTGTTTGTTTGGTTGTTATTGATAATTTTAATGAACTTGTTTTAGTGCAAAGGCTTTCTGAAGTCAATTTATCTCTTCCGAGTATAGTGAAACCTCAAGTTGGCCGTGGTGTTGCAAGTGCTTACAATATGGCAATTGAGTTCAGAAGTGAAAATCTTAAGGACTTGAGTGTTCCTCTTCCAGCTGTTGTGCAGTTCCTCGTGTCTCGCGCTCTATTCTCATAGAACGCGACGATCGAGGTAAGTTAGCCTCTAACTTACTATCAGTTTATTGTGTATGTGTGATGGGTAAGAGAACTACAATTTATGTATGTATGTTCTCGTATATGCCATGTCATGCTATGTCATTACATGTTTATCTGCTATGTATGATTTAATCTCTCATGAATAATTATCTGTTACATAATCTTTTCTGTCATACAATGATGTATGTTATAAGTATGCCATGTTAAGTATGCCATGAAATGTTATGATTAAATCATATTGTGCCATTTACAAGTATACGCCATGTTAGAAAAGTATATGATATTAATTAATGTCTCATGCATTAAGAAAGATAAGATATGTTATGATACGTATAATACGTGGGGCCACAACAACTGTGGAGTACGTATTATATTTTATGTTATTTATAATGCGTGGGGCCACAACAACTGTGGAGTACGTATTATATTTATGTTATTTATAATGCGTGGGGCCACAACAACTGTGGAGTACGTATTATATTTTATGTTACTTATAATGCGTGGGGCCACAACAACTGTGGAGTACGTATTATATTTTATGTTACTTATAATGCGTGGGGCCACAACAACTGTGGAGTACGTATTATATTTTATGTTACTTATAATGCGTGGGGCCACAACAACTGTGGAGTACGTATTATATTTATGTTACTTATAATGCGTGGGGCCACAACAACTGTGGAGTACGTATTATATTTTATGTTACTTATAATGCGTGGGGCCACAACAACTGTGGAGTACGTATTATATTTATGTTACTTATAATGCGTGGGGCCACAACAACTGTGGAGTACGTATTATATTTTATGTTACTTATAATGCGTGGGGCCACAACAACTGTGGAGTACGTATTATATTTTATGTTACTTATAATGCGTGGGGCCACAACAACTGTGGAGTACGTATTATATTTTATGTTACTTATAATGCGTGGGGCCACAACAACTGTGGAGTACGTATTATATTTTATGTTACTTATAATGCGTGGGGCCACAACAACTGTGGAGTACGTATTATATTTTATGTTATGTGTATTCATGGGGCCACAACAACTGTGGAGCATGAAGTATGGGGCCACAACAACTGTGGAGCATACACTACATGAGACACAGCAATTGTGACATGTAGAATACGTGGGGCCACAACAACTGTGGAGTACGTATTATGTTTTATGTTACTTGAATACGTAGGGCCACAACAACTGTGGAGTACGTATTAACGCACGTTATTAATCAAGACAATTGAATAAGATTTCAAGTTTATGTTAAGTCCAGTTTCAGATCAAATACATGATAAGTCAAGTTTTAGATCAAGTCCATGTTATGTTATACTCACGTACATGTTATGTTCAAGTTTATGTTATTTTCAAGTTCTTATTTATGTTATGCAGGTTTACGTTCATGCTATATTTCAAGTCCATGTTATGTTTCATGTTCATGTTATGTTGTTTGTTCATGTTATGTTTTAAGCTTAAGTTCATGCCATGTTAAGTCAAGTTCAGTTCACGCTTAAGTTCTGGTTAAGTCATGCTATATGTCAAGTTATACTATGTTTATGTATGACTATAATTATGCATTTATGCTTTTACTGCCATGCATGCATTTTTAACCTGTGTGTGAGTTTTATGTTAACTTACTGAGATTTGTAATCAAATCTCACTGTGGTAGTCCCAACTACCATTCCCCCCGAATGGTAGATCTTGTTACAGGACCCAAAGGAGAATTGGAATCTGACCAACTGAATACGGTCGACTAGGCCACGGTGCGATGTTGATGATGGTATAGTATTTAACTTAGGTTAATACTTGTACTTTTGGAGTTGTATCTCAAGTATTCTTTTGATCACAACCATTTTAGACTAGTGTGGTGATCACGGCTTTTTAGTATGCCTTTATGTATGAAATATGTTTCAAGTATTTGGGATATTTTTGGTTTGGTGCATAGTTTTGCTAAAGAGAAAAATTATCCGCTGCGAATATTGCATAATGCTAGATGCATGTTAGGAACATTGCATCTTATCTGTCATGAACGGGGGCAGGTAACCTTGTGTTGCATGTCTCGACGCTTCAAATGTCCGTTCAATCCCAAGCGGAATTTGGGGGCGTCACACTTTGACTCCGCTCGAGCGGCCAAAAGCCTCCGCTCGAGCGAACTTTGTAAATCTGCAACATGAAATTTTACAAGTCATCAATAACATACATATATAAATTGTAGTTCTCTTACCCATCATACATACACAGTAAACTGATAGTAAGTTAAAAGCTAACTTACCTCGATCGTTACGTTTTACGAGAATAAAGCGAGAAATACGAAGAATTGTAAGAGGGTATTCTAAAAGTTAGAAATCTAATTACTAATAATTAGAAATGTGTAAAAGAGACAACTTAAAGTAAAATTACCATTTTACTCTCTACATGTGGAAAAATGACCATTTTACCCCTAACTTAAGGATTTCATATCCTAACTCAAACTTCCAAAATTTACATTCCTCATGTAAAATTTTGTCCTAAACTCAAATATCAACTCAGAAAAATTTAAAACAAATCACAAATAAGGAAAACACATTATGGCCGAAACATCCATAGGCCATTTCTCTTAATTTTTGTTGCAATTCCTTCCAACTTCAAAAGTCATGCTTAAACCAAAATTTTGCAACAAAGATCTTCCTATATCGTAAGTTTAAAACCATACTTAAAACAAACATCCATTTAGAAAAAGCTAAAAATCAACACCAAACTTTTTTTAGAAAGATCCAAACAGTTGAATCACAAGCTTTGACCCTAAATCAAAACATCTCCAAGAATTCCAAAAAATCAAATCTTACTTCTAACATATTCATAAAATCATCCTAAGATCAACCATGCTTTAAATCATCAAACTAAATTCACCAAAATCACAAAATAACACTTGGAGTTTTTGGTTTTACACTTAGTCCAAAAATAGAAACTTTTTCCTCAACTAGCTTTGATAAATCTCTTGATCAATGACTTAAGAAGTTGAGATCTTCGAAATAAAGCATCGCATGGTTTAAAAATGTGTCCTAAAGAATATACAACCATAAAACTTAAAATCACATGGCTAAAAATCAATAAAACATGGATCGAATCCAAAAACATCAAATCTTAGGCCTAACCGAAATCCTCTTGCATAGAAAAATCATATCTTTGAAACTAAATATCAAGAACCCAAATTACAAGGAGGAACGCCACAAAGGTTGTGATTTACCTTTGATAAGTTCAAACGTTCAATCAAAAACAAGAAGAGATAAACTCAACTCACAATGAATAAAATTCATCAATTTTCATAAACTTTCATAAACTTTAAAATGAGGCAACAAGAAGTATTTAAACCAAATCTTCACAAAACCCTAGGCAAAATAAATCTCCATATTCCAAAAAATGCCCCTGATTGAATAGTGTGTGGCTACAGTACCGCTATAGTAACTTGGCTACAGTAACCCTCTTGAAACCCTAATTCACCAAAATAATAACTTTTCCAACATGCCCTTAACTCCTTCTCATAATAAACACAATTATTCTAAATTGATAAAATAAGCCCTTTTAATGAAATAAACAAGTTAAATTCCTTCAATCACATAAACATAATAATATGCCCTAATTTATGTTGCACTCTTCAATAGCTTGTATCACATGGATTAGAACTAGATCTCATTTTCTCAAGCCTATCTTGAATATTGGGCTCTTGCTAGACTCGTCCCAAGTGGATTGCACCAATCCTTGCATTGCTTCCTTGCTCTTCTTAGCTCTCGATATTGTGATTGTCCCATTTCTGTCAAAGTTTCAGATCCTCATTTGATGGGCCCCAAGGCGGACCAAGTCTTAAGGATCAATCACAAAATTAAGAGCCACGAAGATCAAGGGAGCAATGCAAAAATTGGTGCAGATGAAGCTAGCAAGAGCCCAACACTCATAATGGGCTTGAAAGAATAAGAACGAGTTTTGATCCACCTGATCCAAGCTTTGGAAGAGTTGACTTAAAGATAGGGCTTTTAGATATTAAGGCTTTCAATTTGTTTAAAAGGATTTCTATTATTAGTTTAGAATAAGTGGGCTTAAGGATGCTTAGCCCACATCTCTTATTTCTAATGAACCAGGGTTTTTGGGAAGGCCTTGTATTTTGGCCAAGGGCTTATTTGGAAAGATATTATTTTATTTGAACTAGGGTTTAGAAGTTACTGTAGCACGACACTGTTCATGCTACAGTACCGCGCTACTGTTCACCAAAGGGCATTTTTGAGAGAAAGGGTCTCAAATTTTTAGTCTAGGGTTTTATCATGTTTTGGGGAGGGTATTTAAAGGATGTAACCAGCCACTCCAAGGGTTAGACTATTATTCTGAATTTTAATTGTGAGTGAGTTTTCTCCTTTTGTTCTTAATTGAACTCTTGAACTTATCAAAGGTAAATTACAACCTTTGTGGCGTTTCTCCTTGTAATTTGGGTTCTTGAGACGGGATTTCAACGGGTCTAGATTTTAATATAATCTAGGTTCTTGAAACGAGTTCCCAACGGGTCTAAATTCTCCATCCATAGACTTGAGTTTGGCTTTCCTGGGTTGTTTTTCCAATATTGTTGTTGGGTCTCAAAGCGAGTCTATTGGGGTTCACATCATTATTAGGGGAAGGTTTTGACACTCACTAGGTTTTATGGGAATCCAATTACTGCCAAGAGAGATAGGAGTTGGCAATTTTTGAGATTGATGCAACCTAAAGATAATGGTCCATGGCTATGTATAGGGGACTTCAATGAACTACTTTATCAACATGAGAAGTATGGTGGTCCTTTAAGACCTTTATAATGGGCACTAAGGTGGACCAAGTCTTAAAGATCCATTGTAAGTTTTAGATGAGCCAATAACAAGATCAAGAGCCAAGAAGACCAAGGAAATAATGCAAGAATTGGTGCAATCTACTTGGGATGAAGCTAGTAAGAGCCCAACACTCAAGGTAAGCTTAAGAGAAGAAGATTCAATTTTGGTCCAGGTGATACAAGTTATGGAAGATATGACTTAGAGCTATTATTTGGGCCTATTATTATTGAAGCCCTTCAATTTGTTTAATTTATTTAAAAGATTTATTTTATTAGTTTAGAATAATTGGATTTGAGGATGCTTGGCCCACATATGTCTTTTTTTTTTTATGAACTAGGGTTTTTGGAAATGCCTTGAATTTTTGGCCAAGGGCTTATTGGGAAAATTATTTTAGCAACTAGGGTTTTAAATATGCACCAAGGGGGAGGGGGGGGGGGGGGGTGCCATAGGGTTTCTTTTGGGGTGAATATTCGGCCATGGGTATTTTTGGAAGGAGGGGCTTTATTTTGGCTTAGGGTTTTAATTGGGGTTTCGTCTAAATATTCTTTGTAGCCTCATTTTACCAAATCTATGAAATTTGATTAATTTTATTCATTGTAAGTTATGTTATCTCCTCTTGTTCTTAAATGAATTTTTAGACTTATCAAAGGCAAATCACAACCTTTGTGGTGTTCTTTCTTATAATTTAGGTTCTTGAGACAGGTTTTTCAATGGGTCTAGATTTTCATATAAACTAGGTTCTTGAAATGAGTTCCTCAATGGGTCTAGATTTTCCGTTGGCTTGATTTTTTTGTTTTCTTGGATGAGTTTTCAAATTGACTGTGGGTTCAAGGGATTTCTTCCCACGGGTTCATATCATTTAGTATTCAGAGCTCAGTTTCGAATCAAGTTTGATTCTATCTTTTAATTCCTGCATATTTAATTCTAGAGCTTCATTGTTCTAGGGTTGCAAAAAAGAAAAAAAAGAAGAGGAATTGCTTGTCTTGAGGGCTGCTAAAATTTGCATCATCCAGGGTTTCGAAATTCTAGGGTTTCTTACATCTCTAAGTTTTTCAATTGCTTGGAGTGCCATTTTGTTGATTCTCTTCTAATTTCATTGTCAATTTTTGTGTGTTTGAATTCAATTGTTTGATTTTCATAATTGAATATTGCTGTTTGTGATTGAATTAGTAAGAAATGAAAAAAAAAATTTGGAAAAAGAAAAGAGAAAGAAAGAAATTTGTTAATTGAGCCTTATCATCAAAGGGGCTGAATATATCATTCTAGTTGGTATCTTGTTTTGCAATTACTCTTTCCCTCATTCAAATTCCTTTAGTCTCTTGTCATTTTATTCTTTCCTTTTTTCTTGTTCTTGTTTCTTGGACGTAATTGTTGGTTAGAATAATACAAGGTTGTATTGTCTTGATTTAGTTCAACTAGTTCTTAAAGAACTTGAGCAGGAAAACTATTGAGGTAAAAGGCAAGAGAGTGTGAGATCATTATAGGGAAAAAAAGTCAATTAAGAGTGAAACATGAGTGGAGTGCCATTATTTGAGTGTAAACACGTAAGGGAGTGTGTAAGGTTTTCCACTAACATTCTCTTTATACAGCGCATTACGATATCTCACAAGAGTGACTCCTCACCTGAGGGGATGGTAGATAATTCATTCTTTGTGTTGTAGGCCATGCAATAACAGTTTGAATGGTTGAATTTGGTGTTAGGAAAAGTGAGAGATAAGATGGATCAACAAAATGCAGTGATTAGAAAGCTGCATGGTGGGAGATATAGGAGGAGACGTGAGCTTAGTATTGAGAATGAAGAGTATGGTGAGGATGAAGAAGATATAAAATCTGAAGTTGGATTGGGTAGACATAGAGGAGTTAGGCATGAAAGAGGATTTAGGGCAAACCCAGAAGGTCGAGATGGAGTAGATAGGAACCTTAGGAGCATCAAAATGAAAATACCATATTTCCAAGGTAGAACTGACCCCGAAACTTATTTAGAGTGGGAGAAAAGAATAGAGTTGATATTTGATTGTCATAATTACTCTAAGGAGAAGGATGTGAAGTTGGCGGTAATTGAGTTCACTGATTATGCATTTATTTGATGGGATCAATTAGTGACCAATAAAAGGAAGAATCTTGATAGGCCTGTAGAAACATCGGGAGAGTTGAAAGTTCTCATGAGGCGAATATTTTTACCTAGCCACTACTATAGAGACCTTTACCAAAAGCTATATAAAATCTTACACAGATGGTCTAGGACTGTCGAGGATTACTATAAGGAGATGAAGGTGGCTATGATTCAGGCTAATGTACTTGTGGATCGCGAGGCCACGATGGCCAAATTTTTGAGTGGTTTGAATAGGGAGATAGCCAATGTAGTTGAGTTGCAACACTATGTGGAGGTAGAGGACATGGTGCACATGGCTATAAAGATGGAGAGGCAACTAAAGAAAAAGGGGACAGTAAAGTATAATTCGGCTTCTAGCACTCCTTGGAAACCAAAGTGGGATAAAAATGATCAAGTTGTAGCAAAGGGAAAGATTGAACCACCTAAGGCAAAAAATGAGAGAACTAGCAATAAACCCAAGGTAGAATCTCAACCTTCAAGAAATAGAGATATTAACCGTTTTAAGTGTTTGGATTCAGGGCACATCGCATCTCAATGTCCAAATATGCAGGCGATGATTATACGTGACAATGTAGAGGTAATGACTAAGAGTGAGGGTAATAGTGAGGAGATGCCAGTGTTGGTTGATTCTAGTGATGAGGATGGAGTGGAGTACCCCGTGACAGGTAAGTCTCTTGTTGCCAAACGTGCTCTCAATACACAAATCAAGGAAGATGATATGGAGCAGCAGAGAACATTTTCCATACTAGATGCCACATCAAGAACAGGGTATGTAGTATGATCATTGATGGTGAGAGTTGTACTAATGTTGCTAGCACTATTTTAAATGAGAAGTTGAATTTACCTATCTCGAAACACTTTAGACCATACAAGTTGCAATGGTTGAATGACTATGGGGAGGTTAGGATAAATAGGTAAGTGTTAGTTTCTTTTTCAATTTGAAAATATATGGATGAAATGCTTTGTGATGTAGTGCCTATGCATGTTGGCTATATTTTATTGGGGAGGCTGTGGCAGTATAATAGGAAAGTGATTCATGACAGGTTCAAGAATAGGCATACTTTTATAAAAGACAATAAGACCATTGCTCTTGTACTGTTGACTCCAAGATGAGTGTATGAAGATCAAGTGAAATTAAAAAGAGAGAATGACTTGAAAAACTCTTGTGAGTCCGAAGCTCAAAAAAAGAAGATGAAAAAGAGAGTGAAAGAAAAAAAAAGAGTGAAAAGAAAAAAGAAAGTGAAAGGAAAAAATAAAGTGAAAATAAAAGAGAGAGTAAAGAAAGTGATAGAAAAACAAAAAGAAAAGTAAGTTTTTATGTTAGGGCAAGCTTTAATACTTACCAACTTGACGTATCTTTATCTAGTGTTGTTGCCTTTTTATTGTAGGAATATGAGGTCATGATTCCTAGCAGTGTGTTTAGTAGATTGCCACTGATTAGAGAGATAGAGCAGTACATTGATTTTGTGCAAGGTTCGACAATCCTCACCCGACCTTTCTTTGAAGAACATAAGTCCTTGACACAATTGAAAGGATAAGAAAAGTTGACTAGAATGCATGCCAAGAGGAAGGAATGTATTGAGACTTTTCCTCATGTAATCAAATACACACATGGTAAGGAAAATTTTGTGGTTAATGCATTAGCAAGAATGTATGTCCTTATCTTTATTTTAAATGCAAAGTTATTGAGATTTGAATATGATAAGAAATTGTATATTAATGATGATGGCTTTGCTAGTGTGTATGTATGTGAGAAGTATCATTTGGTAAGTACTATAGACTAGATTGGTATTTGTTTAGAGATAATAGATTTTGTGAGCTTACTAGTCTTATGCGTGAGTTGCTTGTACATGGATTTAATTTGTTGGAACATTTTGGTGTAAAGAAGACTTTAGATGTGTTGCTTGAACGTTTGTGGAAGTATTATTTACTATAATCATTGAGGTTGCATATAATTGGAGTGTTCATTATATTACTAATTTTTCACCTTGTGAAATTGATTATGGCTTTAATCCACTTATTCGTTTAGATTTAATACATTTACCTGTTGATGACAAAAGTAGCTTGGATAGACCTTTTTAAATTCTTGAGAAAATTAATGATAATGCATATAAAGTAGATCTTCTAGGTGAGTATCATGTTTATACTACTTTTAATGTTTCTGATTGTTCTATTTTTTATGTATGTGAAGATTTCAGGTCAAATACTTTTAAAGAGAGGGAGAATGATGGGCACCAAAGTGCACCAAGTCTTAAAGATCCTTTGCAAGTTTTAGATGGACCAATTACAATATCAAGAGCCAAGAAGACCAGTAAAACAATGCAACGATTGGTGCAATCCACTTGGGATGAAGCTAGCAAGAGCCCAACACTTAAAGTGGGCTTAAGAGAAGGAGATCCAGTTGTGGCCCACCTGATACAAGTTACGGAAGACATGACTTAGAGTTATTACTTGAGCCTACTGTTATTGAAGGCTTTCAATTTGTTTAATTCATTTAAAGGATTTATTTTATTAGTTTATAATAATTGGGCTTAAGGAGGTTTGGCCCACATATGTCTTATTTTTTATGAAATAGAGTCTTTGGGAAGGCCTTGTATTTTTTGCCAAGGGTTTATTGGAAAAGTTATTTTAGCAACTAGGGTTTTATAATATACACCGGGGGGGGGGGCACACCGGCCATAGGGTTTCTTTCGGGGTGAATATTTGGCCAAGGGTATTTTTGGAAGGAGGGGCTTTATTTTGGCTTAGGGTTTTAACTGGGCTTTGGTTTAAATAGTCTTTATAGCCTCATTTAACAAGTATATGAAATTTGATGAATTTTATTCATTGTGAGTTGAGTTTATCTCCTCTTATTCTTTAATGAACTTTTGAACTTATCAAAGGCAAATCACAACCTTTGTGACGTTTTTCCTTATAATTTAGGTTCTTGAGATAGAGTCTTCAACGGATCTAGATTTTCATATAATCTAGATTCTTCAACGGGTCTAGATTTTCCATTGGCTTGATTTTCTACTTCCTTGGGTGAGTTTTCAAATTGACAGTGGGTTCAAGGGATTTCTTCCCATGGGTTTGTATCACTTTATCTCAAATGGAAGCCTTTAGACAAGTTCTCCAAGACCCTGGACTAAATGATGTGGGATATACTGGTCAAATAATAGAGAGGGTTTTAATTTCACAAAAAAAAGGCTAGACAGAGTGTTGGCTAACATTCAATGTAGAAGCATGTTTCAAGCTATTTCAGTTTCAAACGTAGCAACATGGTCCTCATATCACAGAGAATTGTAATTTAGATGACTACTCAGGCAATACCTATAAAAAGAAGACAAAGGTTATTTAGATTTGAGTTATGCTGGGGACTGGACAGTTCTTGTAAGGATCATATTAAAGAGACTGAACAGAACTTATCCACAAACTCAATAAATGCAAAAATTGTTTAATTGCCTGGAACAGAAATCAAGAGAGGGGCAGGAACCAAGAAACTGAAAAACTTTTAAGTCATTAAACAAATGAAGTAAATACAGGAGATGTTTAGCAAGAGATTAAACAGCTTCAGCAACAAGTCAATCTCAGATTGAAGCAAGAGGAAGTGAGATAGAAACAAAGATCTAAACAGAAATTGCTCATAGAAGGAGATAGAAACACAAGCTATTTCCATAGTTGTGCTACTCAAAGGAGGAGAAACAATGCCATTAATAAAATCACTGATGAGGCAAGTTCAGTCCACACTTCTTCAGAAGGTATCAGTAAATCCTCTCATGATTTTTACTCTTGTCTTTACACTTCTTCTCAGCCATCGAGTCAACAACAACGTCTAGAATCCACCCCACACATGATTACAAATGATATGAACTCCAACTTAATCAAGAAATTTGAGTTGTCATAAGTCCAGGAAGCAATTCAGAACATGAATCCCATGAGTTCACTAGGCTAGATGGTTTCTCAGCTGGCTTTTATCAACAAAATTGGGACTCAACAGGTAAGGATCTTTGTGAAACCATCACAATGGCATTAAACACTAACATATGGGATAATGCCATTAATGAGACTTTTATAGTCTTAATTCCAAAAACAAAGGATTCTAAAAATGTTACATAATTTTGACCCTTTAGTTTGTTTTAAACAAAGTTGATCGGTGCAAAGTTGCAAGTTCTCAGTATTGTAGTTTTATAGTAAATTGATGAGAAGAGTATCGTCCTCAAGGATTGGTAACTTACTTTTGACAAAAACCAAAATTATACTAATCTTGATTTTATCTAGAGAAGTCACTAAGATTTTTGTAATTACAATTTAAAATAAAATCAATTCAAAGAAAAATACGCAAAGGAAAAGAAAAATGATGTTTGAAGATCAAATTAATGGGAAAGAAAACTTCTAGGAAATCGATTTCACCTAATTCCTCACTATGCTTTACTCATCTAACTAATTGAATTTAATTCTCTCTGCTTAGCAAATCTCTAATTCATCCAAAAGCCTCTTTCGATAGTCAATTAGAAATTATTATTGTTCATTATTTTACACAAGAGTATGCAAATTAATAAAGCAAGAAAGCAATAGGGCCAATGATTTTAATACTACAAAGGCTCATAAAAGTCATTCGATCTCTATATTTACCTATGTTGAAATATCTAAGATCTATCCTATAATTCCCTCTTTCGATAGCAAATCACAAGATTAAAATAATCTAATTAATGGCCAGTTAATTAGAAGCAATGAATAAATCAGATAGACAAAGAAAGAATTACTTTAAATTAGCATAGAAAATCAAGCATAGTTCGAAACTAGATTATATCGTTTTCCTAGAATAAAGAAAATTTAGTGCATGCTAAAAATTAAATTCAACATAAATGAATTCACCATAATTTTTCTGAGAATAATGGAAAGAAAATGAACACTGAAAAATGCTCCTTGCAGTTGCAGCGTCCTCCAAACGAAAGGAAAAAAAAATTAATTCTCTATCTCTCTTCCGTGTGTGCATCTATGATCCCAGCTAAATCAATTAATTTCTCTACGTGTCTGTTTGTGCGTGTAATTCGTGGAACTGGCTCAAACGGATGGCTTGAAATCTGTTACGTCTTCTGTAAAATCAAAAATGAAAGGCTAAAGCTGCTCCGTTCCTTCCGTAAAGACCAAGTCAAACCCGCCTGCTGCCTCTCCACGTCCAAGAGCATATCAAAGTTGCTTTGCATCTGTTTCATGCAAACCAAGAGCCCAGCGTACGTCTCACATATTATCATTAGCTTCTAAGTTTTTTACCAAGTCAAACTTCCATAAATAAAAGGGCCCCTCCGTACATGCAAATCATCTCCTTTACATGTCCAAGACTAATCTCCAAGACTAATCATCTCCTTTTCTTTTTTTTTTCTTTTTTTTTTAATTCCTTCAATTTTTGGCTTTTAATTTCAACTTTATCTTTATCTTCAAAACAGTTCTGATGACCAGCTCTCATATTCAGATAAATCTTAATATAAATGAGAGAGAGTCCTTAGATGATAGGCTTCTAAAAATTTGATCTTTATTTTCTTCAAATTTGAAATAAAATTTAAATAATAACAATGAAGTCTAAAATCAACAAAAATAAATAAAATTAGACTAAAGTTTAGAGTTAAGAAGTGATAAAATATTCTAAATTATGCAAGTCATCAAACACCCCAAAACTTAAAACTTTGTTTGTGACGCCCCCAAATTCCGCTTGGGATTGAACGGACATTTGAAGCGTCGAGACATGCAACACAAGGTTACCTGCCCCCGTTCATGACATATAAGATGCAATGTTCCTAACATGCATCTAGCATTATGCAATATTCGCAGCGGATAATTATTATTATTTTTTTCTTTAGCAATACTATGCACCAAACTAAAAATATCCCAAATACTTGAAACATATTTCATACATAAAAACATACTAAAAAGCCGTGATCACTACACTAGTCCAAAATGGTTGTGATCAAAAGAATACTTGAGATACAACTCCAAAAGTACAAGCATTAACCTAAGTTAAATACTATACCATCATCAACATCGCACCGTAGCCTAGATGACCGTATTCAGATGGTCAGATTCCAATTCTTCTTTGGGTCCTGTAACAAGATCTACCATTCGGGGGGAATGGTAGTTGGGACTACCACAGTGAGATTTGATTACAAATCTCAGTAAGTTAACATAAAACTCACACACAGGTTAAAGATGCATGCATGGCAGTAAAAGCATAAATGCATAAGTAAAGTCGTACATAAGCATAGCATAACTTGACATATAACATGACATAACCAGAACTTAAACGTGAACTGAACTTGACTTAACATGACATGAACTTGAGTTTAAAACATAACATGGACTTGAAATGTAGCATGAACGTAAACATGCATAACATAAATATGAACTTGAAAATAACATAAACTTGAACATATCATGACATAAACGTGAACTTGAGACATACTGTAAACGTGAACTTAACATGATGTGAACATGAACTTGGAACATAACTTGATCATGAACATAACATGTACGTGTACATAACAAAACATGAACTTGATCTGAAACTTGACTTATCATGCACTTGATCTGAAACTTGACTTAATACGTACTCCACAGTTGTTGTGGCCCCACGTATTCTACGTGTCACAATTGCTGTGTCTCACGTAGTGTATGCTCCACAGTTGTTGTGGCCCCATACTTCATGCTCCACAGTTGTTGTGGCCCCATGAATACACGTAACATAAAATATAATACGTACTCCACAGTTGTTGTGGCCCCACGTATACACGTAACAGAAAATATAATACGTACTCCACAGTTGTTGTGGCCCCACGTATACACGTAACATAAAAAATAATACGTACTCCACAGTTGTTGTGGCCCCACGTATACACGTAACATAAAAAATAATACGTACTCCACAGTTGTTGTGGCCCCACGTATACACGTAACATAAAAAATAATACGTACTCCACAGTTGTTGTGGCCCCACGTATACACGTAACATAAAAAATAATACGTACTCCACAGTTGTTGTGGCCCCACGTATACACGTAACATAAAAAATAATACGTACTCCACAGTTGTTGTGGCCCCACGTATACACGTAACATAAAAAATAATACGTACTCCACAGTTGTTGTGGCCCCACGTATACACGTAACATAAAAAATAATACGTACTCCACAGTTGTTGTGGCCCCACGTATACACGTAACATAAAAAATAATACGTACTCCACAGTTGTTGTGGCCCCACGTATACACGTAACATAAAAAATAAAACGTACTCCACAGTTGTTGTGGCCCCACGTATTCTACGTGTCACAATTGCTGTGTCTCACGTAGTGTATGCTCCACAGTTGTTGTGGCCCCATACTTCATGCTCCACAGTTGTTGTGGCCCCATGAATACACGTAACATAAAATATAATACGTACTCCACAGTTGTTGTGGCCCCACGTATACACGTAACAGAAAATATAATACGTACTCCACAGTTGTTGTGGCCCCACGTATACACGTAACATAAAAAATAATACGTACTCCACAGTTGTTGTGGCCCCACGTATACACGTAACATAAAAAATAATACGTACTCCACAGTTGTTGTGGCCCCACGTATACACGTAACATAAAAAATAATACGTACTCCACAGTTGTTGTGGCCCCACGTATACACGTAACATAAAAAATAATACGTACTCCACAGTTGTTGTGGCCCCACGTATACACGTAACATAAAAAATATAATACGTACTCCACAGTTGTTGTGGCCCCACGTATATACGTAACATTAAATATAATACGTACTCCACAGTTGTTGTGGCCCCACGTATTCACGTAACATAAAATATAATACGTACTCCACAGTTGTTGTGGCCCCACGTATTATACGTAACATAACATGTCTTATCTTTCTTAATGCATGAGATATTAATTAATATCATATACTTTTCTAACATGGCGTATACTTGTAAATGACACAATATGATTTAATCATAACATTTCATGGCATACTTAACATGGCATACTTATAACATACATCATTGTATGATAGAAAAGATTATGTAACAGATAATTATTCATGAGAGATTAAATCATACGTAGCAGATAAACATGTAATGACATAGCATGACATGGCATATACGATAACATACATACATAAATTGTAGTTCTCTTACCCATCACACATACACAATAAACTGATAGTAAGTTAGAGGCTAACTTACCTCGATTGTCACGTTCTACGAGAATAAAGTGCGATATACGAGAAACTGTAAAAGGTCATTCTAAAAGTTAGAAATTTAATTACTAACAATTAGAAACATGGAAACAAGTTATCTTAGAGTAAAATTATCATTTTACCCTCTACATGTGGGAAAACGACCATTTTACCCATAACTTAAGGATTTCATATCCTAACTCCAAAAATTTCCAAAATTTACATTCCTCATGTAAATTTTGTTCTAAACTCAAATATCAACTCAGAAAAAAATTTAAAACAAAACAACACTATGGAAAACACACTATGGCCGAAACATCCATAGGCCATTTCTCTTGATTTTTGTTACAATTCCTTCCAACTTCAAAACTCATGCTTAAACCAAAATTTTACAACAAACATCTTCCAATCCTAAGTTTAAAACCATACTTGAAACATCCATTTAGAAAAAGCTAATAATCAACACCAAACTTTTTTGTAAAAAGATCAAAACACTTGAATCACAAGCTTTGTCCTTAAATCAAAACATCTCCAAGAATTCCAAAAAATCTAATCTTACTTCTAACATATTCATAACATCATCCTCAGATAAACCATGCTTTAAATCATCAAACTAAAGTCACCAAAATCACAAAAATAACACTTGGAGTTTTTGATTTTACACTTAGTCCAAAAACAGAAACTTTTTCTTAACTAGCTTTGATAAATCTCTTGATCAATGGCTTAAGAAGGTGAGATCTTTGAAATAAAGTATCACATGGTTTAAAAACGTGTCCTAAAGAATATCCAACCATCAAAATTAAAATCACATGGCTAAAACCCAATAAAACATGGATCTAACCTAAAAACATCAAATCTTAGGCCTAACCGAAATTCTCTTGCATAGAAAAATCATATCTTTGAAACTAATACTAAATATCTCCAAAATAACATCCTAACATGAAAATAAGAGACTTAGGATCATCATATAAAAATATCAAAGCCTTTAGAGTAAGATCAAACCTCAAAATATTCAAACTTTATCCAAATAAAAACTGTTTTGTCACTTCCAGTTTTCATGTTTCTAGATCTAATAAAATCTATCATCAAAATCTTTATTCATGCAACAAAACCTCAATGAAAACTCTTAAACACATTCTAAGAACACTCCATAAAATTTTCGGACCAAGATATATCCATTAGCTTGGTCAAAAACTCCAAAACATAACACACTCTCCAGATTCACGCCCAGAATGACCTTTCCATGGTTAAAAATACTTTTGACCGACCAAATGACCATGGAATGATACGAAAAATACATCTACGGAAACTAGACTCAAAGAGGAACAACTTTTATGAAGGAGTCATCGTGTGAAAATACTTACAAAGGGTCGAAAAACTCCACGCAAAAAGACCCAGAAATCTGCCCGAGAGAGCTCTTTTGGGTTTCTCTCTAAGAACGGGGTGAAGAAATGATTAAAGTGAAGTAAGTGTGTCTTGCACGACTCAAGACTTCTGTAGGGAGAATATTTGGACCTTAATGATCATTGAGTGGAGGTGTAGACATGTGACATAATGTAGAGGATAGTGGGGGGCAAAAGACAACTTACAAAGGCTATGAGACATGGGACTTGATGGGGTGGGTTCCTCCATATTAATGAGTGCAACTTGATGCAATGAATGGTCTGCCAAGTGGGGGAGGAAATTTCTCCAAGAAGCTATGCCAAGGTGGCCAAAATTCGTGGGCTTTAGTGGGCCTTAGTGGGCCTCAACCAAGTGGGCTTCAATTTGGGGTTTAAAGGGGGTTTGGTTAGGGTTTGAGATGCTATCAAGCCCAAATCCAATTTTTCTTGGCCCAATCAAATTTCTAAGGTTTAAAATGTTGGATAAAGATGTCATAATAGGAATTTGAGAAATTAATAGCATGTGAAAGTGATTTAATCAAGTGATTAAACACAATACTAGAAATTGGATCAAAAAGGGTTTGAATGCCAACTTTAGGGTTTGGGGAAACCGTTTAGGGTTTCGGTTTCAACCAAGTTTTTGGGGTTTCAAAAGGATTCCAACCATTTAGGGTTTTACTAGGGTTGAAACCCTCTTCATCTAACTCAATTTGGTTGATCAGATGAAAAAAAACTGTTTTGCATAGGTGGCATGATCTCACACATTGATTTCCTTCACAAATCCATCTAATGGTTTCTCTTTGTGCCAAGTATCTAATACTATTCATTATGTGTGGTTAAGATCTTGCCAAGTGTCCAAATAAAACTTCTCTAACCTAATTTGGACATTTCACACTGTGATTTTGAAACCACTGCACTTAGTACGCTTATCGAGGTTACTATTCACTCCGAAAAAGTGCATAATAAACTTAGTACTGAAAAATCCTAAATATTCAACTGAGTCTAGTGGCGTAAACTATAACGTAATCTGACACTTCTAACTACCTCAAACAAATAAAATCACATTTCTGGCACCATAGTGAGTGATAAAACTAATTATGTTGACATACTAGAGCTTATGGGATTAGCCGATTCGTAAAAACTTATGGGGTTTTCACAAGATTTCTAATGT
Source organism: Carya cathayensis (assembly GCA_011037825.1). NCBI lineage: Eukaryota > Viridiplantae > Streptophyta > Magnoliopsida > Fagales > Juglandaceae > Carya > Carya cathayensis. Next base: position 27,746 of record QGSO01000992.1, read on the forward strand.
CTATAGAAATTCCACCATTGAATTTCTAGCGGGCTGTTACATTGTTTGTCCTCAAACAAAAAGAAAATAAAATAAAATACTACTTTAGGCAATATCAACTAGACCCCATAGAGAAGTATCATCACTCACCAAGTTACGATCTAAATTTAGATTTCATCACTAATATCTTACTTAACATCAAAGATAGCAGGAAAATCAATAAAAAAATTTGCAATTTATCAAGCAAGAGTTAAGCGTTTACTTCAACCTAAAGCTAAGACCTTGAGTGTGTGTGTGTGTGATATAGTCAATTTAACCTCAAACCACCTGCAACTCATATAAAAGTAGAACAACTGAAATTAGAAGAATTCCCTCAAAACTTAACCCCATAAGTCCAATTTTCAGAAATCCTCTCTACTAATGTAGTTAACACCAAAATCAGAGATAAGAAGGTCTTTAATCAGGTTGTAATGACAGGCCACAGGGTGAGGGCTAAGAAAGAAATGGATATGAAAAATCAAAGTAAACTAGAAAAATACTTGATGGAAAGAACTATAAAAGAGATATCCACATGATTCAAATCATATATCTCTTTCTCGACTATATGCTCATACTGGTGACATTATTGTTACTGTAATCAATGAAGTAATACCAACTACTCCTTTAACAAAATTTGAAGTGATACATACTCCATTTATTGAGTTTTTTCTATTTTTTTCAGCTTTTCTTTTTCTTTTTTTTTCAGCCACCTTAATTCTCGTAGCCTTTTTAAATTTCCAACCACTTCAGCATTTTTATTTTTATTTTTTTTTTTGCCGTTCACTTTTTTCTTTCACACTTTGATCAAACAGAGCAAACATAATATCAATAATTTTCTTTGAACTAACATTCTCTTTAAATGTAAATTTCCACCAAAGTATTTTCTCAAACTATAAAAGGTAGATTCATGGTTTTTCAGCCTTAGAATGGGAATGGTTTATGTAGTTAAAAAAAAAAAAAAGGCTTACGTAAAATAAGGCTCAAGGGGGTTGACTATAGAAATACACCATGCAATGATGGCACGAGACTTAGGACGGCTGGGAAAGTTTTTTGGTTATGACAAAAAAAATTGCCTAGATCATTTCTCTGATATTTGGTATAAACTAGGATTTCACCTTAAGAATCCATCAACGGATTCTAGAGCAAAGCAAGATTGAACTTCCCTATCCAGTTAATTCAACTTCTTCTCCTCATAAACAAAATGGAATAAAGAAAAACGACTATGTGCTCAATTATGTTCAAGGTCAAAGATTTAAATCAAAGTACCCACAAAACTTCACCTGATATAAAAGAAATTTTTGAAATTTTTTCTCAAAACCATCCTCAATCACAAATTTCAGAGTCATAGAGAATTCAATCATACTCAAATGCATGCTTGGTAAGAGAATCAAACAACTCAAGACTTATAAAATTACAAGACAAATAAAATAAATAACAAGCAAGAAGACCAAATGACTATAGGAGTTTACACCCCCAAACTTATACTAAAATATGTCCTCATCATAATGCAAAAGTGAAAAAGATTGAAGAAATGAAAGGAACTTCCCTGGTTTCATGGTGAATCAGCCGTAGTTCGTAATTTTCAGCTCTTTATTTCATGCTAAATAAACCTGATCAAAATCCAAATTATTAAGAATATAATAAAGATAATAAAAAATAAAAGAAGAAAAGAAAGTTCTATGGGTTGCCTCCCATAAGTGCTTGTTTTGAAGTCTACAGCCAGACTTTTCAATCTTCAACAATTAGGATCTCCAAGAGGAATAAAAGCATAGTTCCTCTCCACTTGTTTCCATAGTAGTGCTTCAATCTCTGACCATTAACTCTAAATATATTTCCTATCTTGTCCTTCAACTCTATTGCTCCAAAAGATGAAACTTTTTCAATTGTATAAGGACTTGTCCATCTTGATATTAACTTACCCTGGAAGAGTTTGAGTTGTGAATTGAAGATGTTGTCCTGGTGCAAACTCACGCCTAAGAATCTGTTTGTCGTGCCACTTCTTCGTCCGTTCTTTGTAGATCTTTACATTTTCATAAGCATCATTCTGGAACTCATCCATCTCATTCAATTGAAGAAGTCGCTTTGCCCCTGCTGCCTTCAAATCAAAATTAAACTTTTTTATAAGCCAATAAGCTCTATGCTCCAACTCCACAGGAAGATGACATGCCTTTCCAAACACTAATCAGTAAGGAGACATCCCGATAGGTGTTTTAAAGGCTATACGATATGCCCACAAAACATCATCAAGCTTCTTTGCCCAATCCTTTCTATTGGTGTTGACCGTCTTCTCAAGGATGTTCTTGATTTCTCGATTTGAAACTTCAGCTTGGCCATTAGTTTGAGGATAGTAGGCAAGTGCTATCTTGTGCTTCACACCATATTTAGAAAGAAAATTATTAAACAACTTGTTGCAAAAGTGGGTCCCTTCGTCACTAATAATAGCTCATGGAGTGCCAAATCTTGTGAATATATTCTTATGCAAAAATTTGAACACTACCTTTGCTTCATTTGTTGTTGTATCAATTGCTTCCACCCAAAAGAATGAGGAAAAGGCCCCATAAAATTTATTCCCCAAACATCAAATAACTCAACCTCTAAGTTATTTTCAATGGTAACTCCTGACGCCTTGAAATATTTCCCATACGTTGGCACCGGTCATAAGTTTTCACCAAAGTATAACTATCACGAAAAATATAAGGCCAAAAGAAACCACTTTGAAGTACCTTAGCTACTGTTCGGGTTGCTCGAAAGTGTCCTCCATATGATGATGAATAGCAATGATGGAGAATGGCTTGCATCTCTTCTTCTAGCACACATCTTCGAATGATTTGATCAGGACATCTTTTGAATAGCAAAGGCTCATCCCAAAGATATTATTTCACATCAAGCAGAAACTTCTTGCGTTGGTGGTAAGTAAGATCTGGTGGCAGTACTTTACAAGCTAGGTAGTTCACAATATCAACATACCAAGGAAGCTTGATCTCACATGCAAACAACTGCTCATTAGGGAATGCTTCTTGGATCACTGAATCTGGTCATTCTTCTTCTTGCTCCAGTCGGGAAAGATGATCAACAACTGAATTTTCGCTTCCTTTCTTATCTCGAACCTCCAAATCAAATTCTTGAAGAAGCAGGATATAATAGCCCGCTAGAAATTTAATGGTGGAATTTCTATAGACTTTAGAAATCTCGTGAAAACCCCATAAGTTTTCATGATTGCACATGTTTTAGTCTGTCAACATAATCAGTGTTACCACTCACTATGGTGCCAGAAATGCGATTTTATTTGTTTGAGATAGTTAGAAATGTCAGAATACGTTATACTCTACACCACTAGACTCAGTTGAATATTTAGGATTTTATAGCATAATAACCCATTTTCATAATTTCAGACGAAACGGTTGTTTGAAACTTTGAATTTATTTATAGTGGCACTTCGGGGTTGAGTTTTGGTAAATGGTTTTTACTGTAGGTTAATATGAATATTTAGAATTTTTCAATACTAAGTTTATTACGATTTTTTTTGGAGTGAATAGTAACCTCGATAAGCGTACTGAGTGCAGTGTTTTCAAAATCACAGTGTGGAATGTCCAAATTAGGTTAAAATTTTTATTTGGACAGTTGGTAAGATCTTAGCCACACATTGTGAATAGTATTACACACTTGGCACAAAGAGGAACCATCAGATGGATTTGCGAAGGAAATCAAGGTGTGAGATCAAGCCACGTAAGCAAAACCTTTTTCATCTAATCAATCAAATTGAGCCAGATTGAATAGGGTTTCAACCCTAGTGAAACCCTAAATGGTTGGAATCCATTTGAAACCCCAAAAACTTGGTTGAAACCGAAACCCTAAACGGTTTCCCCAAACCCTAAAGTTGGCCTTCAAACCCTTTTTGATCCAATTTCTAGCATTGTGTTTAATCACTTGATTAAATCACTTCCACATGCTATTAATTTCTTAAAATTGTGAAAATTTGATTGGGCAAAGAAAAATTGGATTTGGGCTTGATAGCATCTCAAACCCTAACCAAACCCCCTTTAAATCCCAAATTGAAGCCCACTTGGTTGAGGCCCACCAAGGCCCACGAATTTGGCCACCTTGGCAAGGCTTCTTGGAGAAGTTTCCTCCACCACATGGCAGACCATCCACTGCCCTTGGCTACACCCAATAGTGCCTTGATGAGATCGAGAAACCCACCCCATCAACCTCCATACCTAACAGCTTCTGCAGGTTGTCCTCTCCCTTCACTATTCTCTACTTTATGTCACATAGCTACCCCCAATCAATGGTCATTCAAGTCCATATCTTCCCCCTCCAGAATTATAGTCGTGCAAGACACACTTCTTTCACTTTAATCACTTCTTCACCCCGTTCTTAGAGAGAAACCCAAAAGAGCTCTCTCAGGGAGATTTCTATGTCTTTTTACGTGGAGATTTTTGACCCCTTGTAAGTATTTTCTGTGATGACCCGCTTTTGTGTGTATTTTCATTGAATGAGTGGTTTTAATTTAATTAATATTATAGTACTTTTATTTTAAATTATCAGATTTTAATTGGATTTTATTGGCTGTCGAATTTAAAGTGCTGTTTAATTTATTTTAGCTTGACGTTGTGTTTAAAATATTTTCTTGGTGTTTATTTATTTAATTTGTTGTAGTGTTTAATTTATTTTAGTCGTTTATGTTTTTAATATCGTTTTCGGCGAATTAGTTTATGGATCCCGGAAGTGAAGTTTGGACTTCATTTCTTTTCTCCTTCTTTTCTTTTTCTCTTTTTTCTTCCTTTTCCTTTTCCTTCTTTTCTTTTTTTTATCCTTTCTTTTTTCTCCTTTCCGGTTTCCTTCCCCGTGCGCTACGTCTTTCTCTCTCTCTCACTTCTCTGTTTTTCCTTTCCGCGCAGCCTCCTTCGACCGCCCATATCTCCGCCGTCCGGTGGAGGTGTGTCATACACCACCCCCGCCATTCTCTTCCCCTCACATCAGACTATAACCCCACCAATTTTCAGGACCATCGGACTCACCGTTAGCCGCCACGAGCCCCTCAAAGTCGCTGCCCCCAACTCTGTTTTTCCCCCTGTTGCCGATTTCTTCCTCCGCCCAGAACCGCCGCTTGCCGGCGGCGTGGCCTACATCACCCACCCAGAAAACTTCCCCTCCCTCCGGTGCACCACCCCACCAAAGATCTCCCCCAACTGTGCCGTCGTTTGGCCGAAAAAGCGCATCTAAGCCGCACGGTTTTTCACCGTTTCCGGCGCCGTCGCACCACCTCCGGCCACCATCTCTTCACCACTTCTTCCCCTACCTCTTGCCGACCTAACCCACCTAATTTCGGCCCCAATCCATTGCCGGAGCAGCTCGCACGAGCTCAACTCCGATCAGCCCTTTTTCCGCTTCCACCGCCGTTTCCACCGCCACCCACGGCCAAAACTCACTTCCACTAGCTTCATAAATATCCCTAGACCATTCCCTATCAATTTGGTGTCTTGGTTTGTCCCCGTCCAAAAGTGGGTATTTTGCGACCCACGGCTACAGTGCATTTGCACTGTTACGTTGCTTTCCGCTCATCATTTGCCGCGCACCGAACCTTCTAAAAATCATATATAGCGCTGTAAGTATTTTCTAAACTCTACTTTTAGATTTAAATGTATTTTGCTTTTACAATAAATTATCTGGTTGGTTGGTTGATTCCGGACTGAGTCCGAGGAGTTCGGGGGTCGGGTGGATGGAGGACGGAGTTGCTTGATTTGTTGATTTATGCTTGGTTGGTTGTGTCGTGCATTGAGTTTGCATTTACATGGTATGTACATGTGCATTTTATTTTAATTGGGAAAAATCCTGTTTTATTGGCGTAAATGGATTTTCGGGTACGTGCGTATCACGAGCCCAAGCCGGGATGGGTTATTATCTCGGTGGAGCTCCTCTGGTCACTCGGGAGTGGATAATACTGAGTGACATCCCCTGGGTTGTCGCTGGGCAATGACCGGATCGCACGATACGGTAACGCTGTCGTGTCGACTCCGTGGTTCCTAGAGTGGCGAGGACTAGAGGATGGCCTGGCCAGGTATGCGTTGGGCGAGAGTCTGGGCATCACTCGTGTAGGTGTCATACGCGTAGTCGTTACCTGCGGTGTGGCCCAGAGCCAGAGTGTGCGGATGATCCCTAGGGGAGGTCATGGTGCATGCGTAATCGGATTGGTTTTTATGGTTTTCGGATACGGGCCATTTTCTGGGAAAATGGCGAGGATGTGTTGAGGACTTGTGATCCATTTTCTGGGAAAATGGTGGTTTGGGCCATTATCTGGGATAATGGCGAGGCTTGTGATCCATTTTCTGCAAATTTCTTCAACTCTTGGTTTTCTTGCTGTAGCCTTTTATTCTCCATATCCTTATTAGCAAGCTTCTGTTGTAACTCAGATATTCGGATGTTAAGATGATCAATCTCACTTACCCTCGCCAGTAACCTCCGAGACATGATCGTAACAGAGGCAGCATATTGACTACTGAGCTTCCATGATTCTGTAATAATCTCAGAATCAGTCCTACTAGAAGAACAGTTCGCTGCTCCTATCGTAGTATTGACGACCTCAGGAGAAAAGATTGATGGTTGATTCGTCAAGGGTTCCTGATTCAAGTCTGGAACATTAGTGGAAGAGTTTTGCCCAGCCATTATTTTGTTATGGAAAAACAAAACACAGATCAAGAAACGATGTTTTTTCTTTCCGATGGATGAAGATGATCCTGTTTCTTTATAGAAACTCAAAGCCTTCAATCACGGTTGTCATCAACATCAGGCGTCTGTTCAAATCACTAGCCGTATTAAATTCATAGAGTAGGCCCCGAGACTTTGCAGCACTTGTCGGGTCACGGACGGTTCTTTTTTTTCAAACTATCTACAGTGTTTTAAGCGTGTTTTACGTTTGTACTTGCGTCGATTTCGAGGACGAAATCTTCTTTTTAGGAGGGGAGGATGTAACAGCCCGCTAAAATTATCAGTTTTGGATTATTTCCCGACAGCAATCACATCTCTCTTGTCTTTACCCTCATCTGGAATCACGCGTATAGTTTATCTTTTCCGTAAATCACGTATTTTGTTCTTCACCGACAGCTGTAAAATCATGAGTCTTCCAAGACCACGCCTAGCCTTTCTCAAGCCCAAACTACCACTTTATGTGGTGGACAGCCACCGTACGCCGCCACGTACGTTCCTCCGACGCATGTTCGTGACGAACAACGAGCGACGCACGGGTTATCCCGTCGATGGTATAACCTTCTATCTCTAGTTATTTTACGTTTAAAATAGTTGGTTGGTTTGTGGATTGTGTAGTTGTATTTGTGGAATTCGTTGCGTAGTTGTGAAGCGAAGTGTGGTTGTGAAGTGTTGCGTTTGATTGTGTATTTTGTGGACTGTGCTGTGAAGTATAGGCGTGAGATGGATGCCGTAGATGTGATACGGCGGGTTGTGTGAAGAGAATACGCGTGTAGCGTATTCTGTGTAATGCAGCGACGCGCCGCGCGACGTGCACTGTAGTGATGTGTGTCGTAGAAGGAAGGGAGTACGCATGTAGTGTACTCCGTGTTGTATGGCGATGCATCGTGTGATGTGCATCGTGTTGATGAGAGTTGTAGCGAAGGAAGTACGCGTAGCGCGTACTCCGTGTCGCGTAGCGATGCACCGTGAGACGTGTATCGCAGTGATGGGTATTGTAGTGTGGATGGAAGAGAGTTCACGTGAGTGTACTCTGTATTAAGTCGTGATACATCGGATGGCGTGTCACGAAGGGTTGAATGGCGTAGCAGAGAAGTGTGGAGCGTATGGTGTAATGTTGGGAAACTGTATGACAGTGTCCCGAAGCAGTGATGATATGGATTATAGTCCGGGATGACTGGTGTCATCTTGTGGTTGACTATGGCTAAGAGTATATGGATTGAGAAATGAGTTGTTTGTTTGGTTGTTATTGATAATTTTAATGAACTTGTTTTAGTGCAAAGGCTTTCTGAAGTCAATTTATCTCTTCCGAGTATAGTGAAACCTCAAGTTGGCCGTGGTGTTGCAAGTGCTTACAATATGGCAATTGAGTTCAGAAGTGAAAATCTTAAGGACTCGAGTGTTCCTCTTCCAGCTGTTGTGCAGTTCCTCGTGTCTCGCGCTCTATTCTCATAGAACGCGACGATCGAGGTAAGTTAGCCTCTAACTTACTATCAGTTTATTGTGTATGTGTGATGGGTAAGAGAACTACAATTTATGTATGTATGTTATCGTATATGCCATGTCATGCTATGTCATTACATGTTTATCTGTTACGTATGATTTAATCTCTCATGAATAATTATCTGTTAAATAATCTTTTCTGCCATACAATGATGTATGTTATAAGTATGCCATGTTAAGTATGCCATATGATACATGTATGCCATGAAATGTTTATGATTAAATCATATTATGCCATTTACAAGTATACGCCATGTTAGAAAAGTATATGATATTAAATAATATCACATGCATTAAGAAAGATAAGACATGTTATGTTATAATAATGCGTGGGGCCACAACAACTGTGGAGTACGTATTATATTTATGTTATTTATAATGCGTGGGGCCACAACAACTGTGGAGTACGTATTATATTTTATGTTATTTATAATGCGTGGGGCCACAACAACTGTGGAGTACGTATTATATTTTATGTTACTTATAATGCGTGGGGCCACAACAACTGTGGAGTACGTATTATATTTATGTTACTTATAATGCGTGGGGCCACAACAACTGTGGAGTACGTATTATATTTATGTTATGTTATTTATAATGCGTGGGGCCACAACAACTGTGGAGTACGTATTATATTTTATGTTATTTATAATGCGTGGGGCCACAACAACTGTGGAGTACGTATTATATTTTATGTTATTTATAATGCGTGGGGCCACAACAACTGTGGAGTACGTATTATATTTTATGTTATTTATAATGCGTGGGGCCACAACAACTGTGGAGTACGTATTATATTTAATGTTATGTTACTTATAATGCGTGGGGCCACAACAACTGTGGAGTACGTATTATATTTATGTTACTTATAATGCGTGGGGCCACAACAACTGTGGAGTACGTATTATATTTTATGTTACATGAAGTATGGGGCCACAACAACTGTGGAGCATACACTACATGAGACACAGCAATTGTGACATGTAGAATACGTGGGGCCACAACAACTGTGGAGTACGTATTATATTTTATGTTATGTGAATTCATGGGGCCACAACAACTGTGGAGCATGAAGTATGGGGCCACAACAACTGTGGAGCATACACTACATGAGACACAGCAATTGTGACATGTAGAATACGTGGGGCCACAACAACTGTGGAGTACGTATTATGTTTTATGTTACTTGAATACGTGGGGCCACAACAACTGTGGAGTACGTATTAATGCACGTTATTAATCAAGACAATTAAATAAGATTCCAAGTTTATGTTAAGTCAAGTTTCAGATCAAGTTCATGTTATGTTATGCTCACGTACATGTTATGTTCATGTTCATGTTATGTTCCAAGTTCATGTTCACATCATGTTATGTTCACGTTTATGATACGTTCAAGCTCACGTTCATGTTATGTTATGTTCATGTCCATGTTATGTTTCACGTTCATGTTATGTTGATTGTTCATGTTATGTTTTAAGCTTAAGTTCATGCCATGTTAAGTCAAGTTCAGTTCACGCTTAAGTTCTGGT
>QGSO01000992.1:42500-98542 GCA_011037825.1 Carya cathayensis
TTAATATGCTTTTATCTAGTGGTGTTTGGATTTTACTTACCTGCGGCACCATTTTTGGTACCGTAGATTTTGGTGCAGAGTTCGAGGAGGAGGAGGAGGCTGAGCCCGAGGATGCGGCTCCGCCTGAGTTCTGAGTTGAAGTTTATGCTTTGTATTTGGTTTTGAAACAATATTTATATCCTGTAATATTTTATTATGTACCTTTGAACCGTTTTGTATTTTATTTAAGAAAAAAATTCTGGTACTTAATTTTATGACTTTGCTATCCGCTGCGTATTTCCTTGTACACATGTGTCGCTTGCACACACTTAGTACTAGTCGATAGGATGGTGACTCGGGTTGTCACCATCCGGACGTCTCGAATTCCCCGTGTTGGTACGTGGGGATTTGGGGGCGTCACAAGCTGCCTTTGACATCAAAGTTCCACCAGAAGTAGCATCAACTATAGTTCGAGTTTGCCCATTTAACCCATTATAGAATATCTGAACTTGCAACCAATCTGGCAATCCATGTTGAGGGCAGCATTGAATCAAATCTTTATACCTTTCCCACGCTTCATAGAGTGACTCAAAATCATTTTGCTTGAATTGACCAATCTCACTCCTGAGTTGGGTTGTTTTTGCAGGTGGAAAGAATTTAGCAAGAAACTTTTCAGCCATGTCTTGCCAATTAGTGATGCTTCCCGGTTGTAGAGAATGTAACCAACCTCTAGCCTTGTCCCTCAAAGAAAAAGGAAACAATCTATGTCTAATGGTGTCTTCAGTAACACCATTAATCTTTACAGTATCATCTCCAAAAACATTGTCAAATGAATATTGGGGTCATCAAGTGGCGATTCACTAAATTGGGCTTGTTGCACCATGCTAATTAAGGCTGGTTTGAGCTCAAAGTTGTTGGCATTAATGGTCTGGATTCTTATACCCGAGTAGTTGTCATTCACAACTGGTCGTACATGATCCTTCAAGGTGAGCGGCAGTGGATCATGTTGTCTGTTAGCCATGGCTAGTATTTTTTTTTCATGATCTAAGAGTTTTTTAAATCTCCGGATCGAAAGGAATAATGTCACGAGATCTAGCACGGTGCATCCAACGTCAAAAACACACATGTAGAGCAAAAAATAAATTAAAATAAAATTCTAAATTAAAACCAAGATTACTTTGTATCAATATTGGCAAAAAATAAGAATAAATCAATTCCTAGCAACGGCACCAAAAACTTAATCAGTGCAAAACTGCAAGTACATAGTATCGTAGTTTTACAGTAAAGTGATGAGAAGATTATCGCTCTTAGGGATTGGTAACTTACTTTTGACAAATACCGAAATTATACTAATCTCGATTTTAGCTAGAGAAGTCACTAAGATTTTTGTAATTGCAATTTAAAATAAAATCAATTCAAAGAAAAATATGCAAAGGAAAAGAAAAATGATGTTCGAAGATCAAATTAATGGGAAAGAAAACTTCTAGGAAATCGATTTTACCTAATTCCTCACTATGCTTTACTCATCTAACTAATTGAATTTAATTCTCTTTGTTTGTTAACAAATCTCTAATCCATCCAAAAGCCTCTTACGATAATCAATTGGAAATTATTCTTGTTCATCATTTTACACAAGAATATGCAAATTAATAAAGCAAGAAAGCAATAAGGCCAATGATTTTAATACTACATAGGTTCATAAAAGTCTTTCGATCTCTATATTTTCCTATGCTAAAATATCCAAGATCTATCCTATAATTCCCTCTTTCGATAGCAAATCACAATATTAAAATAATCTAATTAATTGCCAGTTAAATTAGAAGCAATAAACTCAGAATAAATTAGACAAACAAAGAAAGAATTACTTTAAATTAGCATAGAAAATCAAGCATAGTTCGAAATTAGATTACATCGTTTTCCTATAATAAAGAAAATTTAGTGCATGCTAAAAATTAAATTCAACATAGATGAATTCATCATAATTTTTCTGTGAATAATGGAATGAAAATGAAAACTGAAAAATGCTCCTTGCAGTTGCAGCGTCCTCTAAACGAAAGGAAAAAATTAATTCTCTATCTCTCTTCCGTGTGTGCGTCTATGATCCCAGCTGAATCAATTAATTTCTCTACGTGTCTGTTTGTGCGTGCAATGCATGGAACTGGCTCAAACGGATGGCTTGAAATTTGCTACATCTTCCATAAAATCAAAAATGAAAGGCTAAAGCCGCTCCGTTCCTTCCGTAAAGACCAAGTCAAACCCACTTGCTGCCTTTCCACATCCAAGAGCATATCAAAGTTGTTTTGCATCTATTTCATGCAAACCAAGAGCCCAGCGTACATCTCGCATATTATCATCAGCTTCTAAGCTTTTTACCAAGTCAAACTTCCATAAATAAAAAGGGCCCCACGTATATGCAAATCATCTCCTTTCCACGTCCAAGACTAAGCTTCTTTTCTTTTGCTTTTTCATCCAATCACTTTCTTTTTTTTTTCTCTCTCTTTTTTTAATTCCTTCAATTTTTGGCTTTTAATTTCAACTTGATCTTTATCTTCAAAACAGTTCTGATGACCAGTTCTCATATTTAGATAAATCTTAATTTAAATGAGAGAGAGTTCTTAGATGATATGTTTCTAAAAATTTGATCTTCATTTTCTTCAAATCTGAAATAAAATTTAAATAATAACAATGAAGCCTAAAATCAACAAAAATAAATAAAATTAGACTAAAGTTTAGAGTTAAGAAATGATAAAATATACTAAATTATGCAAGTCATCAAAAGTCATGGCTAAAGTGCTAGCAAACATATTGAAGAAGACATTGCCTCATATTATATCTCCAACACAGAGTGGTTTTGTTCAAGGGAGGCTTATAGCAAATAATGTTATTGTAGCTTTTGAAGCCCTTCACACTATGCAATGCAAAATGAAAGGAAAGCAAGGCTATATGGCTTTAAAAATGTATAGAACTTATTATGAACCGTGTAACCAAAGTTTCATATTCTATTCTTCATAATGGAATACTTCAGCCTAAAATCATTCCCACTCGAGGCATTAGACAAGATGACCCTTTGTCACCTTATCTATTCATCATTTGTTCAGAAGCTCTAAGCCAAATGCTCAACAAAGTAACAAGAGAGAACTAGTTAACAGGCCCTCCAGTAGCAAGGAAATAGATGCAATTAAATCATCTACATTTTGAAGATGATTGTCTGCTATTTTGTAAGGCATCCTCAGTGGAATGGAGCAGGTTGATACATCTCTTAGGGATCTATGAAACAGCTTCTAAACAAAGAATGAACAAGGAAAAGTCATCCCTATTTTTTAGCAAAAACACTCAAAGCTCAACTAAAGATAGCATCTCTTGTGTAAAAGGTTTAGGATTACAAACTCATATGAGAAATACCTTGGTCTTCCTAATCTAATAGGTAAATCAAAGAACCAAGGTTTTAGAGAAATCCTAGACAAGGTTTGAGCTAAATTGAGTAACTAGCAGATGAAATTACTCTCACAGGCAAGAAGGGAGATTCTGATTAAGTCAGTGCTTCAAGTTATACCAACTTATGCAATACGAGTGTTCAATTTCCCAAAGGTTTGCTGCAACAACTTAACAGATTAATGGTGACCTATTGGTGGGGTCATGACTCACTCAAAACTGAGTAACACAAATGCTATCTCAAGTGCAGGAGGATATCGTGTAATAATTAGGAATAAAATTCCTAAATCGTTTCCTAGAGAAAAGTTGTTTAAATCCTAACTAGTATAAAATGGTGAAAAGTTTCACAAACAAAAGTGTTGGTATGTACAATAAATGGAAGAGTGCAACGGAAATAAAAAGGGTACTAGTCATAGATTAGATTCATATTTTCGTATTTTTTGAGTGTCGAAATGGAATGTAAAAGACTAACAAATTGAAATTAACAATTAAAGGATCAACTAAGCTAAACAATCATTATTAATTAACCTGAAAATTAAATAATAAAATTGAAATTATTTAAGTCTTAATAATTAACCTTTAATCAATCTAAAATGCAATTGTAATGCATATTTAATTGAAGCTTAAAGAAACAAGAAAAATAACTAACATAAAATAAAATAAACAACAAATAAAATGTTCAAACGTTTAAGCCAAAAATATCAAGAATATACCATAAACTTCAAATTGAAATTAAATAAAAAGTTGGGAATGAAAAGAGCAAGCCAAATGGATGGAGATGGAGATTTAAAGCAGTGAAGGAAGCCGGACTGTAGTAGCACTTGGATCCCTCAAGGAGCTCTTCAAATAGCACTGCAATTCCTTCGTGAAAAGAGAAGAATGAATAATCCCCCAAAAACTTGACTCGTGGGGTGCTGAATTAATGCCCAGAGAAAAATGTGTTGCCGTCCCCCTAGTCAAAGTCCAATGTGAAAATGAATTCTTTTTATCCGTCCGCGTGCCTTGTGCTTCCAAGTGAAAATAATGCGGCATGAATGAACTAGGCTCTAATCAAATCCATTCGTGCAGCATGCATAAATTGGCATTCACCTACAGGTCTCGTGCCGTGCGTAAACTAAAAAGCCAACCCACTGCATATAAATAAAGATAAATAAAATAAGAAGAATAAAATATATAAAAAAATTTGTGTTGTGCATATAAAAAAAAATTGCTCAATTAAATCACAAGTTCTAAAATTAAGTATAAACCATGCTATTAACCAATTTAAATCACAACTCGGATTTGTTCATCTTAATATTTTTTTTATATAAAACCAATAATAATGTAATAAAATAAATAAAATATATTAGTTCTAAATGTATAAGATATGCAATATTTTAGCTCAATTATGTCGAAACAATCAAGATAGAAAGATCAATTGGTTAAGTGGGGCTCAACTGGGAAAGTCAAAAAATATAGTGGGATTAGGATTTCGTGACTTTGAGAACTTCAACCTTACTTTGCTTGCAAAACAAGGTTGGAGGATTCTCAAATATCCTAATTCCCTATTATCCAAGATTCTACAAACAAAACACTTTCCTAACTTAGAGTTTTTGGAAGCAAAACTGAGCACCTCTCCCTCATTCATACGGAGAAGCTTACTATCTGCTAGAGACTTGATGCAACAAGGTTTTATTTGGAGGATAGGTAATGGTAGTTTAGTAAGAATCTGGGAAGATTCTTGGATTCCTCAACCTAATTTGTTTAAACCTCTAAGTGGAAGAAATCTATTGGGAAGAAAGGCAAAAGTGGAAACACTTATACAACATGGAACCAGAGAGTAGAATATTCCTTTGATCAAAACTGTTTTTAACAGTCAAGAAGCTGACCTTATTACTCAGATTCCCATCAATTCTTGCAGACAATATGATCAATTAAATTATTACTCAGATTCGCATTAGTTATTGCACTACCATGGTGACTTCACAATAAGGACTGCATATCACCTTCAAGGGGATCTGCAATACATAAACAAAGCTGGGACATCTAGTAAATTATTCCTAAAAGAAGATTGGTGTAAACTATGGAAGTTCCCTATTCCACTAGCCTCAAAGAAATTTTTGTGGAGAGCCTGTAGAAACATTTTGCCAACTAAAGATTATGTGTAAAAAGAAAGTTTTGGAAGATTCAACTTGTCCAATGTGCGTACAACCTGAAATAGTAGAACATATTTTGTAGAATTGTGTATCTACTTCTGATGTATGGAGTGTCTCCTCCAGAAAGATTCAACAGAGCTTAATGGCACAAAGTAACTTCAAACAAATCATGCAAGTAATGCAACAGAAGCTTGACAAAGAGGAAATGGTAGAATTCACCTTGACTCTATGGAATTTATGGTGGAAAAAGAACCAACTGGTATTTAAGAACATTTTCATTGAACCATAGCAAGATATACAAAGTAAACCAATTGAGAATGGACTTAGCAACTGCTGTAATTTCTAGAAGACAAGGCAATAACAATTGTGAAAATACTGGTAGAGTAATATGGGAATGTCCCCCAAAGGGCTATTGCAAGATTAATTGGGATGGTGCAATTGAATCAAGCTTATGTAAAATAGGTATAGAAGTTGTTGTAAGAGATGATCAAGGGAATTTTTTGGCTACAATGAGGAAAAAGATGACATATATTCCTGATCCTCTACTTGCAGAAGCAAGGGATGCTCTTGAAGCAGTTAATTTTGGAATTGAACTTGGTATGACAAATGTAGTGATGGAAGGTGACTCCCAGCTAGTTGTTTAGGCAATTCAAAGGAGGCATCAACAAAAGAATTACATTGGAATGATCATTACAGATATCGAAGTCCTACTCAATACATTCAATTCTAGTTACTTTAAGCATGTAAACAGAGAAGGCAACTTAGTTGCTCATTTGTTGGGGAAAAATGCTTTAATAGTGATTGAGTGTGTAATCGAGTTGGAGGCGACTCCAAACTGTAGTCTATTTGTGTCTTAACACAGTTTATGAATGAACAAGTTGTTTAAAAAAAAAAAAAGGTCCCTTATTGCTGCAGTCTTAATTTTTACATTCAAAGGCTTATTTCTTTTCTACTCATTATGTTATTATTATATAAATAATATAATAATATTTTGCAGCATGTTAACTAAATTTATTAAATAAAATACATTTCATGTAATTAAGTTAGAGTATCTTGAAATATCATATGAAGAATTTTAAAAGAATGTAAATGTTAGCATAATTTCTAATAAAATTATCAATATGCTAAACTAAAATACTAATTTGATTGAATATATTGTTTTTTATATTTTAAGTTTAAGTTAATGAATTATATTTTTAATTTTCATTTAATAATACACAAATGAAAAGAGGTAGATGGGACTATAACGGGGAATAGTTTGATGATATGGCTTCGAACGAGGAAAACTTCATGCTTTAAGAAAAAGTACAAGAATTAGAGTTGGATATTTAGGTCATGTTTGGGGTAACATCAAATATTTACAAAATTCTCATAATTTTTTATAATTTTATTCTAAAACATCACTCAAATATAAAATACTTTTCTAATTTAAATTTTAATATTTTCATCTAATCATACTCTAACACAAAAATCAATACAACTTTTATAAATTAAAAGCATTATATTTGTGACGCCCCCAAATCCCCACGCACAGACACAGGGAAAACGAGACGTCGGATGGTGACAACACGGGTCACCATCCTATCAACGAGTGCCAAGTGTGTGTAAGCAACAAATGTGCACGAAGAGACACGCAGCGGATAGCAAAGTCATCACTCAGTACCAGAATTTTTCTTATTTTAATACAAAGCTGTTTAAAACATACATAATAAAATATTACGAACTACAAATATTATACAAAGCATTAACTTCAACTCAATACTCCAGCGGAGCCGCATCCTCGGGCTCAGCCTCCTCCTCCTCCTCGATCTCTACATCAAAATCTACAGTACCAAAAATGGTGCCGCAGGTAAGTAAAATCCAAAGACCACTAGATAAAAACATATTAAAACTCAAACAATATGCATGAGAGAATGCCAATGCACAAAACCCATAAAACCATATTTTTCCACGCACGCCAAAAATCCCATTTGGCCCAAAAACATAACCTTTCCAAATATCAAGCAAAAAGTCTCATTTGGCCCATATCCAACTCAATCCATTAACCAATTAATCCGTATGCACCATGACCTCCCCTAGGGGTCATCCGCACACCCTGCCTCCTGTGCCACACCGCGGGTAACGACCACGCGTATGACACCTAAATGAGCGATGCCCAGTTCCGTGCCCTGCGCGTTCATAGCCAAGCATCCTCTAGCCCTCGCCAGCGAAAGTCCACGGAGTTGGTGCGTAGAGCGATGCCTAGTTCCGTGCCCGGCGCGTTCGTAGCCAAGCATCCTCTAGCCCCCGCTCCCGTCATATATTACGCTCCCGAGTGACCAGAGGAGCTCCATCGAGATAATACCCCATCCCGGCTTGGGGTCGTGGTACACACGCACCCGAAAATCCATTTACGCCAATAGAATAGGAATTTTTTTCTCAATTTAAAAAAAATACACGTGCATGCACCATGTAAATGAAATCTCAACGCACAACACAACCAACGAACCATAAATCAACAAACCAAGCAACTCCGTCCTCAATCCATCCGACCCCCGAACTCCTCGAACTCAGTCCGGAATCAACCAACCAGCAGATAAATATATATTGTATGAGCAAAATACATTTAAATCTAAAAGTAGAGTTTGGAAAATACTTACAGCGCTATACGGTATTTTCGAAAGCTCGCGGCGTTGCAAACGGCGGAGGAAAAGCAACGTAACAGTGTAATTTACACTGTGGTCGTGGGTAATAAATTACCCACTTTCGAACGGGGACAAACCAAGCCATGAAATTGATAGGGAAAGGTCTTGAGATGTTTATGAAGCTAAGGGAAAGGAGTTTTGGCCGTGGGTGGTGGTGGAAATGGCGGTCGAAGGCCAAAAAGGGGCTGAACGGAGTTGAGCTCGTGGGAGCTGCTCCGGCAACGGATCGGGGCTGAAATTAGGTGGGTTAGGTCGGAAAGAGGTAGAGGAAGAAGCTGTGAAGAGATGGTGGCCGGAGGTGGTGCGACGGCGCCGGAATCGGTGAAAATCTGTGTGGCTTGGAGGAGCTCGTGGTGGCTAACGGTGGCTCGGATAGAGGTGAAACTTGGTGGGGATGTTCACCGGTGAGAGGGGAAGAAAACTGGGTGGGTGGTGTAGGCCACGCCACCAGCGAGCGGCGGTTCTGGGCCGCGAAAGCAACCGGCGACAAGGGAGAAAAACAGGGCAGGTGTCGTGACTTCCAACCGTGCGTGGCGGCTAACGGCTGGTCCGATGGCTCTGAAAATTGGTGGGGATGATCTCTGGTGGGAGGGGAAGAGAATGGTGGGGGTGGTGCACTACACGGCGGCCGGACAGCGGAGAACTGGGCGGTCAAAGGGACGGCGACGGTAAGGAGAAAAGGAAGAAGAGCTGCGCGGGGAGAGAGAGAAACCGGGAAGGAAAGAAGAAGAAAAAGAAAGAAAGGAAAGAAAAGAAGAAAAGGAAAAAGGAAAAAGGAAAAGGGAAAAAGAAAAAAGAGAAAAGAAAAGAAATGAGGGCCAATCCCCACTCCGGAAACCAAAAACAGATCCACCGAAAACGATTTTAAAAACCGTAAAACTATTAAAATAAATTAAACACAACATCAAATAAATTAAAAACCAATTAAAATACATTAATTTAAAATAAATAAACCAATATATTAATTAAATTAAAACAACCCTTCAGTGAAAACACACGTAAAAGCGGGTCATCACATTCCAATAACATTTTAACTTTATTTATTTCACTTTCACGTACTCTAATAACAATACTTATTGTGACGCCCCAAGATTTTGCTTGAGATCGAACAAACATCTGAAGCGTCGGGGACATACAACACAAGGTTGCCTACCCCCATTCATGACATATAAGATGCAATATTCCTAACATGCATCTAGCATTATACAAGATTCGCAGTGGATAATTTTTTTTTTCTTTAGCAATACTATGCACCAAATTAAAAATATCTCAAATACTTGAAACATACTTCATACATAAAGGCATAATAAATAGCCATGATCACAACACTAGTCCAAAATGGTTGTGATTAAAAGAGTACTGGAGATACAACTCCATAAGTACAAGTAGTAACCTAAGTTAATTACTATGCCATCATCGACGTCACACCGTAGCTTAGTCGATCGTGTTCAATTGGTCGGATTTCGATTCTCCTTCGGGTCCTGTAACAAGATCTACCATTCGGTGGGGAATGGTAGTTAGGACTACCACAATGAAATTTGATTACAAATCTCAGTAAATTAACAAGAAACTCTCACATAGGTTAATGATGCATGCATGGCAGTAAAAGTATGAATGTATAATTAAAGTCGTAAGTAAGCATAGTATAACTTGACATATAGTATGTCATAACTGACATAACCTAAACTGAAATGTGCACTGAACTTTACTTGACATGACATGAACTTGAACTTAAAACGTAACATGGACTAGCAACATAACATGAACGTGAACTTGAAACATAACATGGACTTGAAAAATAGCATGAACGTGAACATACATAACATAAACATGAGCTTGAACTTAACATAAACCTGAACATGACATGACATAAACGTGAACTTGAGATATAATGTGAACGTGAACATAACATAACATGAACATGAACTTGAACATAACATGTACGTGAACATAACATGACATGAACGTGAACTTGAACATAACATTAACGTGAACATAGCATGATATGAACATGATCTCGAAACTTAACATGAACATGAACATAACATAACATGAACGTGAGCTTGAACATAACATAAATGTGAACATAACATGATATAAACATGAACTTGAAACTTAACGTGAACGTGAACATAACATGAACTTGATCTGAAACTTGACTTAACATAAACTTGGAACCTTGCCTCTTTAAGTACTTAAACTCAACTTCTTGACATAAACTTGAACTTGAACTGAAACTTAACTTAGCATAAACTTGATCTGAGTTCTTTACTTAACATGAACTTGGACTTGAATTCTGACAATCAAAATGATTCTGCCAGTTGTTTCGTCAGGAATAGTGAACAATCAGAATGATTCCGCCCAACATATTCCATCAGAGATACTCAGACAATCAGAATGATTTCATCATAAGTATTTTTAATCACGTACCCTAGCAATCAGAATGATTACACCAGGAGTACCTAGTAATACTCTGACAATCAAAATAATTCCATCACGAGTATTTTAAAACATGTACCCTAGCAATCAGAATGATTACACAATGAGTATCTAGTAATACTCTGACAATCAGAATTGTAACAGCCAGCTAGAAATTCAATGGTGAAATTTCTATAGACTTTAGGAACCCTGTAAGTTTTCACAAATCAACTAATCGCAAAGGTTTTAGTCTGTCAACATAGTCAGTATTATCACTCATTATGGCGCCAGAAATGCAATTTTAATTATTTGAGGTAGTTAAAAGTATCAGAATACGTTATGGTCTACGCCACTAGACTCAGTTGATTACTTATAACCCATTTTCATAATTTCGGACGAAACGCTTGTTCGAAACTGTGAAATTAATTTTAGGGGCACTTCGGGGTTGAGTTTTGGTAAACGATTTTCACTATAGGTTAATATGAATATTTAGGATTTTTTAGTACTAAGTTTATTATGCATTTTTTCAGAGTAAATAATAACCTCGATTAGCGTACTAAGTGCAGTGTTTTCAAAATCACAATGTGGAATATCCAATTTAGGTTAGAGAAGTTTTATTTAGACACTTGGCAAGATGATAGCCATGCATAGTGAATAGTATTAGACACTTGGTACAAAGAGAAACCATTAGATGGATTTGTGAAGAAAATTAAGGTGTGAGATCATGCCACCTAAACAAAACCTTTTTTATCTGATCAACCAAATTGAGCCAGATCAAAGAAGGTTTCAATCCTAGTGAAACCCGAAATGGTTGGAATTCAATTGAAAACCCCAAAAGCTTGGTTTAAACCGAAACCCTAAACGGTTTCCCCAAACCCTAAAGTTGGCCTTCAAACCCTTTTTGATCCAATTTCTATCATTGTGTTTAATCACTTGATTAAATCACTTCCACATGCTATTAATTTCTTAAATTCTTTTTATGACATCATTATCCAACCTTTTAAACCTTGAAAATTTGATTGGGTCAAGAAAAATTAGATTTGGGCTTGATAGCATCTCAAACCCTAACCAAACTCTCTTTAAACCCCAAATTGAAGCCCACTTGGTTGAGGCCCACCAAGGCCCATGAATTTGGCCACCTTGGCAAAGCTTCTTGAAGAATTTTCCTCCCCCACATGGCAGACCATCCACTACCCTTGGCTGCACCCAAAGTACCTTGAAGTGATGGAGAAACCCAACTTATCAACCTCCATACCTCACAGCTTCTACAGGCAGTCATTTCCCCTCACTATTCTACACTTTATGTCACATAGACACCTCTACTCAAGGGTTATTCAAGCCCATACCTTCCCCCTCCAGAAGTCTAGAGTCGTTCAAGATACACTTCTTTCTCTTTAATCACTTCTTCACCCCCGTTCTTAAAGAGAAACCCAAAAGAGCTCTCTCGGGCAGATTTATGGGTCTTTTTGCATGGAGATTTTTTACCATTTTCAAGTATTTTCACATGCTAAATCCTTCATAAACGTTGTTCCTATTTGAGTATAGTTTTGTAGAACTTTATTCGTATCATTCCATGGTCATTTGGTCGGTCTAATGGACATATGGTTTTAAACTTAGGATAGGAAGATCTTTGTTGCAAAATTTTAGTTTAAACATGAGTTTTGAAATTGGAAGGAATTGCAACCAAAATCAAGATAAATGGCCTATGGATGTTTCAGCCAGAGTGTATTTTCCATAGTTTTGATTTGTTTTAAATTTTTCTGAATTGATATTTGAGTTTAGGACAAAATTTACATGAGGAATGTAAATTTTAAAAATTTTTGAAGTTAGGATGTGAAATCCTTAAGTTTTGAGTAAAATGGTCATTTTCCCACATGTAGAGGGTAAAATGGAAATTTTACTCTAATTCATCTCTTTTACATATTTCTAATTGTTAGTAATTAAATTTCTAACTTTTAGAATATTCTTTTACAGTTCCTCGTGTTTCATGCTTTATTTTCATAGAACGTGACATACGAGATAAGTTAACTTCTAATTTACTATTAGTTTACTGTATATGTATGATGGGTAAGGAAACTACAATTTAGGTATGTATGTTATCATATATGCCATGCCATGCCACGTCATTACATGTTTATCTGTTATGAATGATTTATTCAGTCACAAATATTTATCTATTACACAATCTATTCTGTCACGTATTACTATATGTTATAAGTATGCCATGTTAAGTATGCCACATGTTGCATGTATGTCATATCATGTAATATTCACCATTGCAAGTATGTCATGTTAAGTAAAGAAGTCAGATCAAATTTATGTTAAGTCAAGTTTTAGATCACATTCATGTTAAGTTATTCATGTCAATCACGATCCTAAGTGCTAGGATGGGGTAATATCCTAGTGGAACTTCTTTGTTCACGCTGGAGTGTCTAAATAGGTGTGAAATTCCTTGGGTTGACAAAGTACAGTCAATAAGTTGCGAATGTGGCCTAACTAGCTAGACACCGGAGCGCGCCAGGCATTAACGCCGATGGAGCCATATTTTATTTTACATGTGTTCACAGCAAGTGTGGTGCAAACAATTCATGGGGCCACAATGATGACTTGCAAAATTTCATATTGCAGCATCACTCGAGCAGAGGAATTTGGCCGCCCGAGCGAATTCAGGCAGATTCAAACGCTCGATGCTCGCTCGACACCCCACTCGAGCGAATATCGTATTTTACACATCTAGGGTTTTTCCGCCGTTAGGGTATATAAAAGTGATTTTTCATCATTTGGCCGTACCTTTTGACTGGAGAACACGTTTTGGGATAGAGAAACACAGCTAGAAGGATTCAAGTCATCTGTTTTTGGAGACAGAGTTTCACGCATTGCACAAACGGGAGAGAAGCAGTGAATCATTTCCTGGAGTTTTTGAAGACGAGTTGTGGCTGCGATGAGTATTTTTCAGTGTTTATTTTCCTTCCAATATTCTCAGAACAATTATGGTGAATTCGTTTATGTTGAATTCCATTTCTAACATGAGCTAAATTTTATTTATTCTAGGAAAACGATGTAACCTAGTTCCGAACTATGCTTGATTGTCTATTCTAATTTAAGGCAATTCTCTCTTTGTTTATCTGATTTATTCTGAGTTTATTGCGTCTAATTAACTGGCCATTGATTAGATGATATCGTAATCTTGTGATTTGCTATCAAAAGAGGGAATTATATGGTAGATCTTGAATATTTCGGCATAGGTAAATATAGAGATCGAAAGACTTGTATGAACTTATGTAGTATTTAAATCATTAGTCTTATTGCTTTCTTGCTTTATAAATTTGCATATTCTTGTGTGAATTGATGAACAAGAATAATTTCCAATTGACTATCGAAAGAGGCTTTTGGATGAATTAGAGATTTGCTAATAAACAAAAAGAATTAAATTAAATTAGTTGGATGAGAAAGCATAGTGAGGAATTAGGTGAAATCGATTTCCTAGAAGTTTTCTTCCCCATTAATTTGATCTTCGAACGTCAGTTTTATTTCCTTTGCGTATTTTTTCTTGAGTTGATTTAATTTTAAATTACAACTACAAAAATCTTAGTGATTCCTCCAGATAAAATCAAGATTAGTATAATTTTGGTATTTAGCAAAAGTAAGGTACCAATCCCTAAGAACAATACTCTTCTTATCACTTTACTATAAAACTACGATACTGTGTACTTGCAGTTTTGCACCGATCAAGTTTTTTGGCGCCGTTGCCGGGGATTGATTTATTCTTATTCTTTTTGTCAATATCGATACAAAGTAATATTGGTTTTAATTTAGAATTTTATTTTAATTTGTTCTTATATTTTATTTTTATTGCTCTACAGGTGTGTTTTTGACATTGGATGCGCCGTGCTAGATCTCGTGACATTACTCCTTTTGATCTAGAGATTGAAATAACTCTTAGATCACGAAGAAAAAATAAGATACTAGCCATGGCTTAAGAAGAACATGAGGCACTACCACGCACCTTGAAAGACTATGTACGGCTAGTTGTGAATGGAAATTATTCGAGTATAAGGCGCCAGACTATTAATGTCAACAACTTTAAGCTCAAACCAGCTTTGATTAGCATGGTGCAGCAGGCTCAATTCAGTGGATCGCCACTTGATGATCCCAACATTCATTTGGCAATGTTCTTGGAGATTTGTGACACTGTAAAGATCAATGGTGTTACTGAAGACACCATTAGACTGAGATTGTTTCCTTTTTCTTTGAGGGACAAGGCTAGAGGTTGGCTACAATCTCTACAATCGGGAAGCATCACTAGTTGGCAGGACATGGCTGAAAAGTTTCTTGCTAAATTCTTTCCACCTACAAAAACAGCCCAACTCAGGAGTGAGATTGGTCAATTCAAGCAAAATGATTTTGAGTCACTCTATGAAGCGTGGGAGAGGTATAAAGATTTGGTTCGACGTTGCCCACAACATGGATTGCCAGATTGGTTGCAAGTTCAGATGTTCTATAATGGGTTAAATGGGCAAACTCGAACTATAGTTGATGCTGCTTCTGGTGGAACTTTGATGTCAAAGATAGCTGAGGGTGCTACTGCCCTTTGGAAGAAATGGCCTCAAACAATTATCAATGGCTAACTGAGAGGACTTTGGCTAAGAAAGTTGCTGGAATTCATGACTTGGAGCCAATAGCAGCCCTTTCAGCTCAAGTTGCTACTCTATCTCATCAGATTTCAACTTTGACAACCCAAAGGATACCACAAAGTACAGAATATGTTGCATTTACAAGTATGACAGTTCCAAGTAATGAAGCTCGAGAACAAGTTCAATACATCAACAATCGGAACTACAACTATCGTGGTAATTCTATGCCAAATTACTATCATCCAGGGCTTCGAAATCATGAGACTTTGTCATATGGAAATACAAAGAATGTGTTGCAACCTCAACCTCCTCCAGGATTTGATAGCCAACCAAGCGAGAAAAAGATGTCACTTGAGGATGCCATGGTTTTCTTTGTTCAGGAGACCAATGCAAGGTTTAAAAAGACTGATTCACGGTTGGACAACATTGAGACTCATTGTAGCAATATGGGAGCCACTATGAAGAATCTTGAAGTGCAAATTGGGCAATTAGCCACTACCATCAATGCCCAACAAAGAGGAGCTTTTCCTAACAACACTAAAGTGAATCCAAAGGAACAATGCAAGGCTATCACACTTAGGAGTGGAAGAGAAATTGAGAGGTCACCATTAAAGGAGAGCAAGTCCACCCCAACAATTGCGAACAATGGCCAAAGCAAGGATCAAGTAGAAGAAGAGGAGATTGTCAATGATACACTAAGAGAGACCGACCTGCCTCCAGCAATTTCATTTCCTGACAATCCTCCTATTCTCTCTCCTCCACTTCCTTATTCTCAACGTTTTCAAAAGCAAAAATTAGATAAGCAATTTTCTAAGTTTTTGGATATTTTTAAGAAAATTCACATAAATATTCCTTTTGCAGATGCCTTGGAACAAATGCCAAATTATGTCAAATTTCTGAAGGACATCATTTCCAATATGAGAAGGTTAGAGGAGTTTGAAACAGTGAAGCTTTCTGAAGAATGCAGTGCCATTCTTCAAAAGAAATTGCCTCAAAAATTAAAAGATCCGGGGAGTTTCACTTTGCCTTGCACTATTGGGAATTCATTTTTTGATAGAGTTTATGTGATTTTGGTGCTAGCATTAATCTTATGCCACTTTCTATTTGCAGGAAATTAGGACTTGGGGAGATAAAGCATACAACAATTTCTTTGCAACTAGCGGATCGATCCATAAAGTATCCACGTGGAATCATAGAAGACGTTTTGGTAAAGGTGGATAAATTTATTTTTCCTGCTGATTTTGTGGTGTTAGACATGGAAGAAGATGAAGAAGTCCCACTGATTCTTGGCCGACCATTCTTGGCCACGGGAAGGGCTTTGATTGATGTCCAAAAGGGTGAATTAACATTGAGAGTTAATAAGCAAGAAGTCATGTTCAACATCTACCAAGCCATGAAATTTCCATAAGATCCAAGTACTTGCTTTCGGGTTGATGTCATTTAGCAATGTGTTGAAGAGGCCTTTCAAGAAGATATGCCATCCAATCACCTAGAACGATGTATCACCACTTCATCTCATGTTTATGATTTTAATAACTCTGCTGTTTGTGAATCTGACTTACCTTTTGTTAGTGAAGAATTTCTACATTATGTTTTTGCCTTGGGAGCATTGCAGCAGGTTACATCACTTAGTAATGAAATGGGGAAGCTAGAGCTGATGGTACCAAAGATTGAATCTGAAAATGCTAAAGAAAAGATGCAGCAAACTACAATTCCGGAGTTGAAGCAATTACCTGAGCATCTTCGCTATGCATTCTTGGGTGATAATTATACATTTCCAATGATTGTTGCTACATCACTCACACCTGAAGAAGAGGAAAAGTTGCTGCGTGTGTTGAGGGAGCATAGAACAGCCTTGGGATGGACTATTTCTGACATAAAAGCAATAACTCCTTCCATTTTGCATGCACAAGATTTTAATGGAGGAACTTTACAAACCAACGATCGAGCACCAAAGAAGATTAAATCCAGCAATGAAGGAAGTCGTGAGAGCTGAAATTTTGAAACTCCTTAATGCTGGAATTATTTATGCTATTTTAGACAACTCATGGGTAAGTCCAGTGCAAGTTGTACCAAAAACGGGTGGAATGACGGTGGTGAAAAATGACAATAATGAGTTCATTCCTACAAGAACAGTCACGGGATGGCGTGTATGCATGGATTACCGCAAGTTGAATAAAGCAACAAGGAATGATCATTTTCCACTTCCATTCATTGATCAAATGTTGGATCGATTGGCGGGGTACTCCTACTATTGTTTTTTAGATGGTTAATCGGGATATAACCAGATTGCCATTGTGACGCCCCCAAATTCCGCTTGGGATTGAACGGACATTTGAAGCGTCGAGACATGCAACACAAGGTTACCTGCCCCCGTTCATGACATATAAGATGCAATGTTCCTAACATGCATCTAGCATTATGCAATATTCGCAGCGGATAATTTTTTTCTTTCTTTAGCAATACTATGCACCAAACTAAAAATATCCCAAATACTTGAAACATATTTCATACATAAAAACATACTAAAAAGCCGTGATCACTACACTAGTCCAAAATGGTTGTGATCAAAAGAATACTTGAGATACAACTCCAAAAGTACAAGCATTAACCTAAGTTAAATACTATACCATCATCAACATCGCACCGTAGCCTAGATGACCGTATTCAGATGGTCAGATTCCAATTCTTCTTTGGGTCCTGTAACAAGATCTACCATTCGGGGGGAATGGTAGTTGGGACTACCACAGTGAGATTTGATTACAAATCTCAGTAAGTTAACATAAAACTCACACACAGGTTAAAGATGCATGCATGGCAGTAAAAGCATAAATGCATAAGTAAAGTCGTACATAAGCATAGCATAACTTGACATATAACATGACATAACCAGAACTTAAACGTGAACTGAACTTGACTTAACATGACATGAACTTGAGTTTAAAACATAACATGGACTTGAAATGTAGCATGAACGTAAACATGCATAACATAAATATGAACTTGAAAATAACATAAACTTGAACATATCATGACATAAACGTGAACTTGAGACATACTGTAAACGTGAACTTAACATGATGTGAACATGAACTTGGAACATAACTTGATCATGAACATAACATGTACGTGTACATAACAAAACATGAACTTGATCTGAAACTTGACTTATCATGCACTTGATCTGAAACTTGACTTAATACGTACTCCACAGTTGTTGTGGCCCCACGTATTCTACGTGTCACAATTGCTGTGTCTCACGTAGTGTATGCTCCACAGTTGTTGTGGCCCCATACTTCATGCTCCACAGTTGTTGTGGCCCCATGAATACACGTAACATAAAATATAATACGTACTCCACAGTTGTTGTGGCCCCACGTATACACGTAACAGAAAATATAATACGTACTCCACAGTTGTTGTGGCCCCACGTATACACGTAACATAAAAAATAATACGTACTCCACAGTTGTTGTGGCCCCACGTATACACGTAACATAAAAAATAATACGTACTCCACAGTTGTTGTGGCCCCACGTATACACGTAACATAAAAAATAATACGTACTCCACAGTTGTTGTGGCCCCACGTATACACGTAACATAAAAAATAATACGTACTCCACAGTTGTTGTGGCCCCACGTATACACGTAACATAAAAAATAATACGTACTCCACAGTTGTTGTGGCCCCACGTATACACGTAACATAAAAAATAATACGTACTCCACAGTTGTTGTGGCCCCACGTATACACGTAACATAAAAAATAATACGTACTCCACAGTTGTTGTGGCCCCACGTATACACGTAACATAAAAAATAATACGTACTCCACAGTTGTTGTGGCCCCACGTATACACGTAACATAAAAAATAAAACGTACTCCACAGTTGTTGTGGCCCCACGTATTCTACGTGTCACAATTGCTGTGTCTCACGTAGTGTATGCTCCACAGTTGTTGTGGCCCCATACTTCATGCTCCACAGTTGTTGTGGCCCCATGAATACACGTAACATAAAATATAATACGTACTCCACAGTTGTTGTGGCCCCACGTATACACGTAACAGAAAATATAATACGTACTCCACAGTTGTTGTGGCCCCACGTATACACGTAACATAAAAAATAATACGTACTCCACAGTTGTTGTGGCCCCACGTATACACGTAACATAAAAAATAATACGTACTCCACAGTTGTTGTGGCCCCACGTATACACGTAACATAAAAAATAATACGTACTCCACAGTTGTTGTGGCCCCACGTATACACGTAACATAAAAAATAATACGTACTCCACAGTTGTTGTGGCCCCACGTATACACGTAACATAAAAAATATAATACGTACTCCACAGTTGTTGTGGCCCCACGTATATACGTAACATTAAATATAATACGTACTCCACAGTTGTTGTGGCCCCACGTATTCACGTAACATAAAATATAATACGTACTCCACAGTTGTTGTGGCCCCACGTATTATACGTAACATAACATGTCTTATCTTTCTTAATGCATGAGATATTAATTAATATCATATACTTTTCTAACATGGCGTAT
Organism: Carya cathayensis; assembly: GCA_011037825.1. NCBI lineage: Eukaryota > Viridiplantae > Streptophyta > Magnoliopsida > Fagales > Juglandaceae > Carya > Carya cathayensis. The sequence goes on from QGSO01000992.1 coordinate 62,350, forward strand.
ACTTGTAAATGACACAATATGATTTAATCATAACATTTCATGGCATACTTAACATGGCATACTTATAACATACATCATTGTATGATAGAAAAGATTATGTAACAGATAATTATTCATGAGAGATTAAATCATACGTAGCAGATAAACATGTAATGACATAGCATGACATGGCATATACGATAACATACATACATAAATTGTAGTTCTCTTACCCATCACACATACACAATAAACTGATAGTAAGTTAGAGGCTAACTTACCTCGATTGTCACGTTCTACGAGAATAAAGTGCGATATACGAGAAACTGTAAAAGGTCATTCTAAAAGTTAGAAATTTAATTACTAACAATTAGAAACATGGAAACAAGTTATCTTAGAGTAAAATTATCATTTTACCCTCTACATGTGGGAAAACGACCATTTTACCCATAACTTAAGGATTTCATATCCTAACTCCAAAAATTTCCAAAATTTACATTCCTCATGTAAATTTTGTTCTAAACTCAAATATCAACTCAGAAAAAAATTTAAAACAAAACAACACTATGGAAAACACACTATGGCCGAAACATCCATAGGCCATTTCTCTTGATTTTTGTTACAATTCCTTCCAACTTCAAAACTCATGCTTAAACCAAAATTTTACAACAAACATCTTCCAATCCTAAGTTTAAAACCATACTTGAAACATCCATTTAGAAAAAGCTAATAATCAACACCAAACTTTTTTGTAAAAAGATCAAAACACTTGAATCACAAGCTTTGTCCTTAAATCAAAACATCTCCAAGAATTCCAAAAAATCTAATCTTACTTCTAACATATTCATAACATCATCCTCAGATAAACCATGCTTTAAATCATCAAACTAAAGTCACCAAAATCACAAAAATAACACTTGGAGTTTTTGATTTTACACTTAGTCCAAAAACAGAAACTTTTTCTTAACTAGCTTTGATAAATCTCTTGATCAATGGCTTAAGAAGGTGAGATCTTTGAAATAAAGTATCACATGGTTTAAAAACGTGTCCTAAAGAATATCCAACCATCAAAATTAAAATCACATGGCTAAAACCCAATAAAACATGGATCTAACCTAAAAACATCAAATCTTAGGCCTAACCGAAATTCTCTTGCATAGAAAAATCATATCTTTGAAACTAATACTAAATATCTCCAAAATAACATCCTAACATGAAAATAAGAGACTTAGGATCATCATATAAAAATATCAAAGCCTTTAGAGTAAGATCAAACCTCAAAATATTCAAACTTTATCCAAATAAAAACTGTTTTGTCACTTCCAGTTTTCATGTTTCTAGATCTAATAAAATCTATCATCAAAATCTTTATTCATGCAACAAAACCTCAATGAAAACTCTTAAACACATTCTAAGAACACTCCATAAAATTTTCGGACCAAGATATATCCATTAGCTTGGTCAAAAACTCCAAAACATAACACACTCTCCAGATTCACGCCCAGAATGACCTTTCCATGGTTAAAAATACTTTTGACCGACCAAATGACCATGGAATGATACGAAAAATACATCTACGGAAACTAGACTCAAAGAGGAACAACTTTTATGAAGGAGTCATCGTGTGAAAATACTTACAAAGGGTCGAAAAACTCCACGCAAAAAGACCCAGAAATCTGCCCGAGAGAGCTCTTTTGGGTTTCTCTCTAAGAACGGGGTGAAGAAATGATTAAAGTGAAGTAAGTGTGTCTTGCACGACTCAAGACTTCTGTAGGGAGAATATTTGGACCTTAATGATCATTGAGTGGAGGTGTAGACATGTGACATAATGTAGAGGATAGTGGGGGGCAAAAGACAACTTACAAAGGCTATGAGACATGGGACTTGATGGGGTGGGTTCCTCCATATTAATGAGTGCAACTTGATGCAATGAATGGTCTGCCAAGTGGGGGAGGAAATTTCTCCAAGAAGCTATGCCAAGGTGGCCAAAATTCGTGGGCTTTAGTGGGCCTTAGTGGGCCTCAACCAAGTGGGCTTCAATTTGGGGTTTAAAGGGGGTTTGGTTAGGGTTTGAGATGCTATCAAGCCCAAATCCAATTTTTCTTGGCCCAATCAAATTTCTAAGGTTTAAAATGTTGGATAAAGATGTCATAATAGGAATTTGAGAAATTAATAGCATGTGAAAGTGATTTAATCAAGTGATTAAACACAATACTAGAAATTGGATCAAAAAGGGTTTGAATGCCAACTTTAGGGTTTGGGGAAACCGTTTAGGGTTTCGGTTTCAACCAAGTTTTTGGGGTTTCAAAAGGATTCCAACCATTTAGGGTTTTACTAGGGTTGAAACCCTCTTCATCTAACTCAATTTGGTTGATCAGATGAAAAAAAACTGTTTTGCTTAGGTGGCATGATCTCACACATTGATTTCCTTCACAAATCCATCTAATGGTTTCTCTTTGTGCCAAGTATCTAATACTATTCATTATGTGTGGTTAAGATCTTGCCAAGTGTCCAAACAAAATTTCTCTAACCTAATTTGGACATTTCACACTGTGATTTTGAAACCACTGCACTTAGTACGCTTATTCGAGGTTACTATTCACTCCGAAAAAGTGCATAATAAACTTAGTACTGAAAAATCCTAAATATTCAACTGAGTCTAGTGGCGTAAACTATAACGTAATCTGACACTTCTAACTACCTCAAACAAATAAAATCACATTTCTGGCACCATAGTGAGTGATAAAACTAATTATGTTGACATACTAGAACTTATGCGATTAGCCGATTCGTAAAAACTTATGGGGTTTTCACGAGATTTCTAATGTCTATAGAAATTCCACCATTGAATTTCTAGCGGGCTGTTACAGCCATAGCCCCTGAAGATCAAGAAAAAACTACATTCACATGTCCTTATGGAAAATTTGCTTTTAGGAGGATGCCCTTTGGATTGTGCAACGCCCCTGCGACATTTCAACATTGCATGATGACTATTTTTTCTGATATGGTGGAAGATATAATGGAAGTTTTCATGGATGACTTTTCAGTTTTTGGTACATCTTTTGATCATTGTTTGTATAACTTAGCTCTTGTTTTGCAGAGATGTGAAAATAAAAATCTAGTCTTAAACTGGGAGAAGTGTCATTTCATGGTTCAAGAAGGGATCGTGCTTGGCCATAGAGTGTCATCCAAAGGAATTGAGGTGGATCGAGCTAAAATTGCAACCATAGAAAAACTACCACTTCCAAAGAATATGAAGGGAATCAGAAGCTTTCTGGGACATGCGGGATTTTATAGAGATTTATCAAGGATTTTTATAAACTCTCTAAACCTTTATGTAATCTTCTTGAAAAAAATTCTGCATTTGACTTTGATGTTGTTTGTTTGCAGGCCTTTAATGCACTCAAGGATAAACTAATTTCAGCACCAATTGTGATTGTGCCTGATTGGAGTCAACCTTTGGAAATTATGTGCGATGCAAGTGACTTTGCAATTGGAGCAGTGTTGGGGCAAAGGCGAGACAAACTGTTTAGAGCCATCTATTATGCAAGCCGGACATTGAACGAAACTCAATTAAATTATACAACAATTGAGAAGGAGATGCTTGCTGTGATATTTTCTTGTGACAAATTTCGGCCTTACCTCATTGGTACAAAGGTGATAGTGTTCACTGATCATGCAGCACTTCGCTATTTGTTTAGCAAGAAGAATGCTAAGCCGAGGCTAATTCGTTGGATCCTCCTTCTTCAAGAATTTGATTTGGAGGTTTGAGATAAGAAAGGAAGTGAAAATTTAGTTGCTGACCATCTCTCTCGGTTAGAGCAAGAGGAAGAAAGACCAGATTCAGTGATCCAATAAGCATTCCCTGATGAGCAGTTGTTTGCATGTGAGATCAAGCTTCCGTGGTATGCTGATATTGTAAACTACCTAGTTTGTAAAGTATTACCACCTGATATTACTTACCATCAACGCAAGAAGTTTTTGCATGATGTGAATTATTACCTTTAGGATGAGCCTTTGTTGTTCAAAAGATGCCCTGATCAAATCATTCGAATATGTGTGCCAAGAGAAGAGATGCAAGCCATTCTCCATCATTGCCATTCATCATCATATGGAGGACACTTTGGAGCCACCCGTACAGCAGCTAAGGTACTTCAAAGTGAGTTCTTTTGGCCTTCTATTTTTCGTGATAGTTATACTTTGGTGAAAACTTGTGACCGGTGCCAACGTATGGAAAATATTTCAAGGCGTCATGAGTTACCACTGAAAAATATCTTTAGAAGTTGAGTTGTTTGATGTTTGGGGAATAGATTTTATGAGGCCTTTTCCTCCTTCTTTTGGCTTTGCTTATATCTTTTTAGCAGTTGATTATGTGTCAAAATGGGTGGAAGCAATTGCTACAACAACAAATGATGCAAAGGTAGTGCTCAAATTTCTGCACAAGAATATATTCACAAGATTTGGCACTCCACGAGCTATTATTAGTGATGAAGGGACTCACTTTTGCAACAAGTTGTTTGATAATCTTCTTTCTAAATATGGTGTAAAGCACAAGATAGCACTTGCTTACCATCCTCAAACTAATGGCCAAGCTGAAATTTCAAATAGAGAAATCAAGGACATCCTTGAGAAGACGGTCAAAACCAATAGAAAGGATTGGGCGAAGAAGCTTGATGATACTTTGTGGGCATACCGTATAGCCTTTAAAACACCTATCGGGATGTCTCCATACCGATTAGTGTTTGGAAAGGCATGTCATCTTCCTGTGGAGTTGGAGCATAGAGCTTATTGGGCTGTAAAAAAGTTTAATTTTGATTTGAAAGCAGCAGGGGAAAAGCGACTTCTTCAATTGAATGAGATGGATGAGTTCCGGAATGATGCATATGAAAATGCAAAGATCTATAAAGAACGGACGAAGAAGTGGCATGACAAACAGATTCTTAGGCGAGAGTTTGCACCAAGGCAACAAGTTTTACTCTTCAATTCACGACTCAAACTCTTCCTGGGAAAGTTAAAATCAAGATGGACAGGTCTTTATACAATTGATAAAGTTTTCTCTTTTGGAGCAATAGACTTGAAGGACAATACAGGGAATATTTTCAGAGTTAATGGTCAGAGATTGAAGCACTACTATGGAGAACAAGTGGAGAGGAATTATGCATTTATTCCTCTTGGAGATCCTAATTGATGAAGATTGAAAAGTCTGGCTGTAGACTTTAAAACAAGCGCTTATGGGAGGCAACCCATAGAACTTTCTTTCATTCTTTCATTTATTTTATTATCTTTATTTATTTATTTTTAATAATTTAGATTTTGATGCAGGTTTATTTAGCATGAATAAAGAGCTGAAAAATTATAAAACTACGGAAGATTCACCATGAAACCAGGGAAATTCCTTTCATTTCTTCAGTCCTTTTTACTTTTGCATTACAATGAGGACATTGTTTAGTTTAAGTTTGGGGGTGTAAACTCCTATAGTCATTTGATCCTCTTCTTTTCTAAATCTTGGGTTGTTTGATTCTCTTACCAAGCATGCATTGCAGTAAGATTGAATTCTCTATGACTCTGAAATTTGTGATTGAAGATGGTTTTGAGAAAAATTTTCAAAAATTTCTTTTACGTCAAGCGGAGTTTTGTGGGTACTTTGGTTTAAATCTTTGACCTTGAACAGAATTGAGCACATAGTCGTTTTTCTTTTATTCCATTTTGCTTATGAAGAAAAGAAGTTGAATTAATTGAAAGAGGGAAGTTCAATTTTGCTTTGCTCTAGAATCCGTTGATGGGTCATTGAGGCGAAATCCTAGTTGATACCAAATATTAGAGAAATGATCTAGGCATTTCTTTGTCATAACCAAAAAGCTTTCCCAGCCATCCTAAATGTCATACCATCATTACATGGTGTGTTTCCATAGTCAACCCCCTTGAGCCTTATTTTACATAAGCCTTTATTTGTTATTTAAACTACATAAACCATTCCCGCTCTAAGCCTGAAAAACAATGAATCTACCTTTGATAGTTTGAGAAAATACTTTGGTGGAAAGTTACATTTAAAAGAGAAGATTAGTGAAAGAGAATGATCCGTATTATGTTTGCTCTGTTTGATCAAAGAAGAAGAAGAAAGAAAGTAAAAAAAAAAGAAGTCACTAAGCGGAGTGTGTATCACCTCATATTTTGTTAAGGGAATTGTTGGTATTGCTTTAGTGATTGCAGCAACAATAATGCCATAAGTATGAGCATATTGCAAAGAAAGAGCTATGATTTGAATCATGTGGATATCTATTTTAGTGTTCTTTTCACCAAGTATTTTCTCAGTTTGCTTTGATTCTCCATATCCAATTCTTTCTTAACCCTCACCCTGTGGCCTATCATTACAACCTTATTAAAGACCTTTTGATCTTTGATTTTGGTGTTGACTACACTAGTGGAGAGGATTTCTGAAAATTGGACTTATGGGGTTAAGTTTTGAGAGAATTCTTCTGATTTTAGTTGTTCTACTTTTATCTGAGTTTGCAGGTGGTTTGAGGTTAAATTGACTATATCACACACACACTCAAGGTCTTAGCTTTAGGTTGAAGTAAACGCCTAACTCTTGCTTGACAAATTGCAAAATTTTTGATTGATTTTCTTGCTATCTTTGATGTTAAAAGAGTAAGATACTAGTGATGAAATCTAAATTCATAAAAACTTGGTGAGAGATGATACTTCTTGTTGGGGTCTAATTGATATTGCCTAAAGTATCATTTGCTTTTCTTTTTGTTTGAGGACAAACAAAGTTGTAAGTTTGGGGGTATTTGATGACTTGCAAAATTTTATATTGCAACATCGCTCGAGCGGAGGAATTTGGCCGCTCGAGCGAATTCAGGCAGATTCAACCGCTCGATGGCTGCTCGACAGTGAGCTCGAGCGGGTTGCGGGAAAACAAGATCGCTCGAGCAGAGACATTGGACGCTCGAGGGAAATCAGGCAGAGTTGAACACTCGATGTGCGCTCGACAAGCTGCTTGAGTGAATTCAGGCAAATTCAAACGCTCGATGCTCGCTCGACACCCCACTCGAGCGAACATTGTATTTTACACATCTAGGGTTTTTCCGCCGTCAGGGTATATAAAAGTGATTTTTCATCATTTGGCCGTACCTTTTGACTGGAGAACACGTTTTGGGATAGAGAAACACAGCTAGACGGATTCAAGTCATCTATTTTTGGAGACAGAGTTCCACGCATTGCACATATGCTGGAATCATACAGGGGCACAGACGGGAGAGAAGCAGTGAATCATTTCCTGGAGTTTTTGAAGATGAGTTGCGGCTACGATGAGTAGTTTTCAGTGTTTATTTTCCTTCCAATATTCTCAGAACAATTATGGTGAATTTGTTTATGTTGAATTCTATTTCTAGCATGAGCTAAATTTTATTTATTCTAGGAAAACGATGTAACCTAGTTCCGAACTATGCTTGATTGTCTATGCTAATTTAAGGCAATTCTCTCTTTGTTTATCTGATTTATTCTGAGTTTATTGCGTCTAATTAACTGGCCATTGATTAGATGATATCGTAATCTTGTGATTTGCTATCAAAAGAGGGAATTATAGGGTAGATCTTGAATATTTCGGCATAGGTAAATATAGAGATCGAAAGACTTGTATGAACTTATGTAGTATTTAAATCATTAGTCTTATTGCTTTCTTGCTTTATAAATTTGCATATTCTTGTGTGAATTGATGAACAAGAATAATTTCCAATTGACTATCGAAAGAGGCTTTTTGGAGTACGTATTAACGCATTCACAACTGGTATAGATACCTCTGTTGTAATGCGGCAATCGGTAGGGACACACTACTCAAGGGGACCCGTGTAGCACCCATATGGTCACGTTTTTAATTAAGTCTATTGAACAAGATTCCAAGTTCATGTCAAGAAGTTAAGAATAAGCAATCATGGTTAACCCCATGAGATAAGAATAAGCAATCATGGTGACCCCATGAGATAAGAATAAGTTTCAGATCAAGTTCATGTTATGTTATGTTCACGTACATGTTATGTTCATGTTCATGTTAAGTTTCAAGTTCATGTTCGTATCATGTTATGTTCACATTTATGTTATATTCAAGCTCACGTTCATGTTATATTATGTTCATGTTATGTTTCAAGTTCACCTTCATGTCATGTTATATTCACACACATGTTATGTTCAAGTTCACGTTCATGTTATATTATGTTCATGTTTATATTATGTCTTAAGTTCACGTTTATGTCATGTTATGCTCATATTTATGTTAAATTCAAGTTCATGTTTATGTTATGTATGTTCACGTTCATGCTATGATTCAAGTCCATGTTATGTTTCAAGTTCACATTCATGTTATGTTGCTAGCTCATGTTATATTATAAGTTCAAGTTCATGTCATGTCAAGTCAAGTTCAGTTCACGTTTCAGTTCAGGTTATGTTAGTTATGTCATGCTATATGTCAAGTTATGCTACACTTACTTACGACTTTAATTATACATTCATTGTGATGACCCTCTTTTACGTGTATTTTCACTGAAGGAGTGGTTTTAATTTAATTAATATTATAGTGCTTTTATATTAAATTATCGGATTTTAATTAGATTTTATTTGCTGTTGAGTTTAAAATTGCTGATTAATTTATTTTAGCTCGTTTTTGGATTTAAAATTTAATAGTTGGTTTTTACTAGTTATTTATTATATTTTAGCTTGACGCTGGGTTTAAAATATTTTAAATGGTGTTTATTTATTTATTTGATGTAGTGTTTAATTTATTTTAGTCGTTTATGTTTTTAATATCGTTTTCGGCAGATCAGTTTATGGATCCCGAAAGTGAGGACTGGACCTCATTTCTTTCCTTCATCTTTTCTTTTTCCTTCTTCCTTTTCCTTTCTTTTCCTTTCCCTTTTTCTTTTTTCTTCTTTTTCTTTTTTCTTCTTCTTCCTTCCTCCAGCCCGTGCGTCTTTCCCTCTCCCTCAGTCCGTGCCTTCAGCCCACCCAGCCGGCGCCACCTCCGGCCGCCGGGCCTCACCTCCCTCACCTGCCTCACCTCCTCCCTCCGGCAAGCACATCCCAGCCGGTGGTGTACTAAACCGGCCACTCCTCCCCTCTCTTTCTCTCTTCAAAAATATGGGTCTCTAAGGGTTTTTCACATTTTTGGACCACCATACACGGCCAAATCAGCCACCAAGCACCACCAATGGACTCACCACATCAAGAGCTTCCTCCTCATGTCTTTCTTTTCCCCTAACTCTCTCTTTTTCTCCGATGGGTCTCCATAGCTAGAGTTTCGGTTTCACCACCGTATGCCACCGTGCACGGCCTCCCATGGTGTTTCACCACCACCATCTTGTTCCTCTCATCACCACGACCTTCCCCAAGAAATTTCATGGCCAACGGTGTTGTGTATAGCCCTCACTCTCCCTCACTCTCCAAGGCCGAAATTGACTTCAAGTGGCCCATCCACCACCGTGCGCCGCCACCCATGGCCAAAACTCACTTCCACTAGCTTCATAAACATCCCTAGACCATTCCCTATCAATTTGGTGTCTTGGTTTATCCCCGTTCAAAAGTGGGTATTTTACGACCCACAGATACAGTGCATTTGCACTGTTACGTTGCTTTCCGCCCATCATTTGCCGCGCGCCGAACCTTCTAAAAATCATATATAGCATTGTAAGTATTTTCCAAACTCTACTTTTAGATTTAAATGTATTTTGCTCTTACAATAATTTATTTGGTTGGTTTGCTGATTCCGGACTGAGTCCGAGGAGTTCGGGGGTCGGATGGATGGAGGACGGAGTTGCTCGATTTGTTGTTTTATGCTTGGTTGGTTGTGTCGTGCATTGAGATTTCATTTACATGGTGCATGCACGTGCATTTTATTTAAATTGAGAAAATCATGTTTTATTGGCGTAAAAGGATTTTCGGGTGCGTGTGTACCACGACCCAAGTCGGGATGGGGTATTATCTCGGTGGAGCTCCTCTGGTCACTCGGGAGCGTGAAATACTGAGTGACGTCCCCTGAGTCGAGGCTTGGCTACGAACACGCCGGGCATGGAAGCGAGTGACAATGGGAGCGGGGGCTAGGGGATGCTTGGCTACGAACACGCCGGGCGTGGAACCGGGCATCGCTCTATGCACTGACTCCGTGGCCCTTCGCTGGCAAGGGCTAGAGGATGTTTGGCTACGAACACGCGGGGCGTGGAACTGGACATCGCTCGTCTCGAGAATGCTTGGCTACGAACGCGCAGGGCGCGGAACTGGGCATCGCTCGTTTATGTGTCATGCGCGTGGTGGATTCCCGCGGTGTGGCACAGGAGCCAGGGTGTGCGGATGACCCCTAGGGGAGGTCATGGTGCATACGGTTTGTTTGGATTGAGTTGGATATGGGCCAAATGGACTTTTGGTATGACATTTGGAAAGAATATGTTTTTGGGCCAAATGGGATTTTTTTTTGGCGTGCGTGGAAAAAAATACGATTTTATGGGTTTGGTGCATTGGCATTTATTCATGCATATTATTTGAGTTCTATATATTTTTATCTAGTGGGTTTTGGATTTTACTTACCTGCGGCACCATTTTTGGTACCGTAGATTTTGGTGCAGGAATCGAGGAGGAGGATGAGCCCGAGGATGCGGCTCCGCCGGAGATCTGAGTTGAAGTTTATGTGTTGGCTTTGGGCTTTGAAACAATATTTGACTTGTAATATTTTATTATGTATCTTTGAGCCGCTTTATGTTTTATTTAAGAAAAAATTCTGGTACTTAGTTATATGTCTTTGTTATCCGCTGCGTATCTCTTCGTGCACTTTCGTCGCTTGCACACACTCGGCACTCGTCGATAGGGTGGTGACCCGTGTTGTCACCATCCGGACGTCTCAATTTCCCCGTGTCCGGGCGTGGGGACCTTGGGGCGTCACATTCATGCTTTTACTGCCATGCATGCATCATTAACCTGTGTGGGAGTTTCCTGTTAACTTACTAGATTTGTAATCAAATCTCACCGTGGTATCCAACTACCATTCCCCCAAATGGTAGGCGATGTGTCAGGATCAAAGTAGGAAGCGACATTGGTAGACTGAAGGAGTTGCTAGACGCCCAGACACGACACAGAGCTTACAGCTTCCATAGTTAGTTTTTGGACAGTATTCTGGCCTCGTTAGTCGAGTTACACGTGTTAGTCGTCTGAGACTCATACTGAAATTGTAGATATTTATTTTTTTCAAGTATGCTTGGATTACGATTTAACTATTTGAGATATTATAAGTTTAGTGCATAGTATTGCTAAAAAAAAATTATCTGCTAGGAATCTTGTATTATGCTAGATGCATGTTAGGAACATTGAATCTTATATGTCCGACCGATCCCAAACGGAATCTGGGGGCATCACAAGAATGATTACATCACGAGTATTTTAAATAAGATACCCTAACAATCATAATGATTACGCTAGGAGTATCTGCATAACTGAACTTGAACGGCATTCTGACAATCAAAATGATTTCGCCGAAAGTACCTCGTGTGAATTACAAATGGAGATACTTGGACAATCATAATGATTACATCGCAAGTATCCTAAACATAACTAACTTGAAAGTAACTCGAAAGACATAACTTACTTTAGATAGAAACATTTCGTAGCATGGCATAACATGTAATAGACAACATATTTAACATGACATACTTGCAACAATAAATATTACATGACTTGACATACATGAAATAGATATCATACTTAACTTGGCATACTTATAACATATAGCAATAGATGACAGAATAGATTGTGTAACAGATAAATATTCATGATAGAATAAATCATGCATAACAGATAAACATGTAATGACATGGCATATATGATAATATACATACATAAACTGTAGTTCCCTTAACCATCACACATACATAGTAAACTGATAGTAAGTTAAGAGCTAACTTATCTTGTTTGTCGCGTTCTATGAAAATAAATCCTGAAACACGAAGAACTGTAAGAAGATATTATAAAAGTTAGAAATTTAATTACTAACAATTAGAAATGTGTAAAAGAGATAACTTAGAGTAAAATTACCATTTTATGCTCTGCATGTGGGAAAATAACCATTTTACCCCTAACTTAAGTATTTCATCCTAACTCCAAAAATTTTCAAAATTTACATTCCTCATGTAAATTTTCTCCTAAACTCAAATATCAACACAAAAAAAATTTAAAACAAATCACAACTATGGAAAACACACTATACCCGAAACATCCATAGGCCATTTCTCTTTATTTTTGTTGCAATTTTTTCCAACTTCAAAACTCATTCTTAAACCAAAATTTTGCAACAAAGGTCTTCCTATTCTAAGTTTAAAACCAAACTTAAAACATCCATTTAGAAAAAACTAATAATCAACACCAAATTTTTTGTAAAAAGATCCAAACACTTGAATCACAAGCTTTGACTCTAAATCAAAATATCTCCAAGAATTCCAAAAAATCAAATCTTATTTCTAACATATTCATAACATCATCCTAAGATCAACCATGCTTTAAATCATCAAACTAAAGTCGCCAAAATCACAAAATAACACTTGGAGTTTTTGGTTTTACACTTAGTCCAAAAACATAAACTTTTTCCTTAACTAGCTTTGATAAATCTCTTGATCAATGGCTTAAGAATGTGAGATCTTCAAAATAAAGCATCACATGGTTTAAAAATGTGTCCTAAATAATATCAAACCATCAAACTTAAAATCACATGGCTAAAAATCAATAAAACATGGATCTAATCCAAAAACATCAAATTTTAGGCCTAACCGAAATCCTTTTCCATAGAAAAATCATATCTTTGAAATTAATACTAAATATTTTCAAAATAACATCCTAACATGAAAATAAGAGACTTATGATCATCATATAAAAATATCAAAACCTTTAGAGTAAGATCAAACCTCAAAATATTCAAACTTTCCCCAAACCAAAACTATTTTTCCACTTCCAGTTTTCAAGTTTCTAGATCTAAGAAAATAATCATCAAAAACTTTATTCATGAAAAAACAACCTCAATGGAAACTCATAAACATATGCTAAGAACACTACATAAAATTTTCGGACCAAGATATGTCCATTAGTTTGGTCAAAAACTCTAAAACATAACATACTCTCTAGTTTCACGCCCAGAATGACCTTTCCATGGTTAAAAATAATTTGTACCCATCTACAGAAACTATACTCAAAGAGGAAAAAATTTTATGAAGGAGTTATCATGTGAAAATACTTAATGGTCAAAAACGTCCACGCAAAAATACCCAGAAATCTGCCCGAGAGAGCTCTTTCGGGTTTCTTTCTAAGAACGGGGTGAATAAGTAATTAAAGGGAAAGAAGTGTGTCTTGCACGACTCTAGACTTCTGGTGGGGGAAGATATGGGCTTGAATGACCCTTGGTTGGAGGCGGCTATGTGACATAAAGTGGAGAATAATGAGGTGAAATGACTGCCTGCAGAAGCTATGAGGTATAGAGGTTGATGGGGTGGGTTTCTCCATCTCATCAAGGAACTATTTGGTGCAGCCAAGGGCAATGGATGGTCTACCATATTGGAGAGGAAACTACTTCAAGAAGCTTTGCCAAGGTGGTCAAATTCGTGGACCTTGGTGAGCCTCAACCAAGTGGGCTTCAATTTGGGGTTTAAAGGGGGTTTGGTTAGGTTTGAGATGCTATCAAGCCCAAATCTAATTTTTCTTGGCCCAATCAAATTTTCAAGGTTTAAAAGGTTGGATAATGATGTCGTAACAAGAATTTGAGAAATTAATAGCATGTGGAAGTGATTTAATCAAATGATTAAATACAATGCTAGAAATTGGATCAAAAAGGGTTTGAAGGTCAACTTTAAGACTTGGGGAAACCGTTTAGGGTTTCGGTTTCAATCAAATTTTTGGGGTTTCAATTGGATGCCAACCATTTAGGGTTTCACTAGGGTTGAAACCCTCTTTGATATGACTCAATTTGGTTGATCAAATAAAAAACGTCTTGCTTAGGTGGCATAATCACACACATTGATTTCCTTTACAAATCCATCTAATAGTTCTTCTTTATGCCAATGTCTAATACTATTCACTATGTGGTTAAGATCTTGCCAAGTGTCCAAATAAAACTTCTCTAACTTAATTTGGACATTCCACACTGTGATTTTAAAAACATTGCACTTGTACGCTTATCAAGGTTACTATTCACTCCGAAAAATGCATAATAAATTTAGTACTGAAAAATCTTAAATATTCATATTAACCTACAGTGAAAATTGTTTACCAAAACTCAACCCCGAAGTACCCCTAAAAATAAATTCACAGTTTCGAACAGATATTTCGTTCGAAATTATGAAAATGAGTTATTGCACCATAAAATCATAAATAATCAACTGAGTCTAGTGGCGCAGACCATAACGTATTTTGATACTTCTAACTACTTTAAACAATTAAAATCACATTTCTGACATTATAGTGAGTGATAACACTAACTATGTTAACAGACTAAAACTTTTGTAATTAGTCGATTCGTGAAAACTTACGGAGTTTTCACGAGATTCCTAAATTCTATAGAAATTCCACCATTGAATTTCTAGCGGGCTGTTACACTTATTTTAAAAAGTATTTTTATCAACTTTTTCAATCTAATTTTCTAAAATCTAATAAAACATCTTCACTTAAACCATTTCACTACTATTAACAAAAATTTGAGATACATTATGTACCCAAACATGCCCTTATACATAGAACACTTATCGTGCAATGTTACATGTCCAAAATAAATTTTGTAATTAGGGAAAAAAAAAGACACACACGATGCATTTTCAGAATAATTGATATATTTTAAATTAAGTGGATGTTAGAGAATTTTTATCCCACTTTGCAAGCATTCATGAGGTCTGAACATGAATGGGAAAGCAAATTAACAAATAATTTTTGAGTTTCATATTCCATTGGTAGGAACCCAGTTAAATACATATATATAAATATATATATATATATATATATATATATATATATATTTATATATAATCAAGTTTAAAATAAACGCACAAGGACTTGAATGGCATTATTTGCTAAACGAAAAGTTAAGAGAAAATTAACAAAACAGGATAGCCATATGTGATGCCCTCAACCTCCACCTATGGTGGAATGGAGACTGGAGCATCAGGATATATAACATATGGTCACATATCCCCGTTCATGATAGATAATATGTAATGTAACCTGATGAGTGTGCGAAAGTGCACTCTAAATATCCTATTATTGGATTAAATTGCTAAAATGTGAATAGAAATCATAGGAATTAATATGTATTCTTAAATTGAGTTTCTATTTATGTCGGGATACTCCTAAACAGTTTTTTATGTTTAATTTCAGAGTTTATAAAAGAGCAAGTCAAACCCAGTCAAATTCAAAGGAGGACATTATGGGGTTTGAGAGCAATTTGGAAGAAAAGAAAAAGAAAAAAAATCACAAAATGAAACCATAAGAAGTCCAAGTCTGAAATTCGTTAGGAGACAGTCTGAACATACTTTAGTCTTTTGACTATAACTTTTTACTCACATATCAGATTGATGTGATTATTGATGTCATTAGCACGAAGAGAGGAGGAGGAGAGGGACAAGAAGCAGATTTGCAGAGAGAAGAAAATCACTTCCATGCCCACCGTTTGCTTCAGTTTTCTCTGGAGATTTTTGTTGTCCAGTATATTTATGGGTAACTAAATTCTCAAGTAGGGCTAGGGATGAACTTGCACATTATATGGTATTTTTAAATTATGTATTTAATCTTCAATTACTAAAACTCTTTTGTTTTATCATTCTCAATTCATCATTGATGTTTTATTCTCCGAATAATCATAGAATTTATTCTATTTATGGATTCAGTCATGCTTTTTCTATTGAATGGATTGGTTCTTTGATTATGTTTGGATCAATTATTTATCTATATTGATTTAGTTCTTTGCTGCAATGTCGCTCCCTGAGTATATTGTCATCGTTGGATTTTCTCAATAGGGATAGTAATTTACATATTTTAAAAGTGGTGAATGATTTTTCAAAGGGTTACATTTGATTTAATTTTGGTTTATAAATATATACCTTCCGATTAGGAATTTCGGGAATTGAGTTCCTAATTGAGTTATCCAATGAATTAAGAATAATTAAAATACAGGATTTGTGCAAGGGATTCCCGACGCTCTACTGTTCGTCAAATTTGAGTACTTTTTTCGTTAATCACTTTGCTTCATTTTAATTGGCATTTAAAATTAATCTTTGTTCTCTATTAATCATTTAATATTTTTCTTTAGTTTCTTTGTTCCTTCTGCTATTCTTTTAATTTGTCTCCCTGTGGAATCGACACCCCAAAGCTGTGCTACAACTACCGCGTTATTCTTTGGGCGTAATCAAATTTTGGTGCCGTTGCCGAGGAGACAGTAGAAGAATTGTTAGATAGTTTTTCTTTTCACCAGTTTGTAAAGGCGGTAACTTTGTTCCCTGTTTTAGCTTTCTACATCTTTATTTTATTTTCTTTTTCTTTTTATAGTTTTGGTGTTTTTTTTTTTTAGTGTTGTGTTTTTCTCTACTTTGCATGCACAGGTATAGAGACACCTTGGGTCGGTTTGCTTGTAGACCTTTGTTAGAGTTAGAGTCAGAGCCTAATTTTTTTAATAATTTGTTTGATAATTTTTCTAATTCTGAGAAAATGAGTGAACACGAAAATCAACCCACTAGGACCCTTCAGGATTACCTCCACCCTACACGCACAGCCACACCATCATGCATCATATTTCCAGCTAATACTTGCCAACTGGATTTTAAAACAGGGATGATATAGTTACTCCCTACTTTTCATGGCTTGGAAAATGAAAATCCATATGTGCACATTAGGGAGTTTGAGGAAGTAGTTGCGACTTTTCATAGTCAAAATGCAACTGATGACATTGTGAGACTTAAGTTCTTTCCCTTCTCTTTGAAGGATAAAGCTAAGAGTTGGCTATACTCATTGAGACCACGATCTATTGGGTCATGGAATGAGATGACTCAGGTCTTCTTTAATAAATATTTTCCCCAACATAAGACCAATGCTTTAAAAAGGTAAATCTCCACCTTTGCACAAAAAGACAGTGAGACTTTGTATCAATCTTAGGAGAGATTTAAGGAACTATTGAGTATGTGTCCTCACCATAGATATGAGAATTGACGCTTAGTGAGTCATTTTTATGAGGGACTTACACCTAGAAAGCATCAATTTGTGGAGATGATGTGTAATGGTGAATTCTTATAGAAAGATCTTGATGAGGCCATAGAATACCTCAATGAGCTTGCTGAAAAAGCTCACACTTAGACTGGACCTAGTGCTACTGAGAGCACAAATAGGTCACGACCTGAAGGAAACTTATATGGTGGTGGAATTTACCATCTCAGGGAAGAGGATAACCTAAAAGCTAAGGTTGAGATGCTCACTAGGGAGCTAGAGGTGTTGAAGAATAAAGACTTAAAGCCAACACACGTGACTAATTATGCAGAGTCTTTTGGACCATGTTTTGTGTGTGGCAGGGTAGATCACCTTACCCAAGAGTGTCCCACATTTGCTGAGATGAGAGGGATGTATGAAGAACAATGTAATGCCTTAGGTATGTACAAGAGCCTTTACACCTTTCTGTGATACCTATAATCCGAGATGGCGTAATCACCCCAATTTTAGCTGGAAGTCTGAAAACCAACCACCTGCACAACCCCCTAGATCATATCCTGCACCATATCATGCACCTTCATCCTCTAGGAGTCCTTTAGAAGACACTTTGCATGCTTTTATTGAGGCACATGGTAAAACTAACCAAAAGTTTGAATCTTTGATTATACAGGTTGTTGAAGAAAATAAGGAGATAAAAAGCCAAGTGTCCAAATTGATGAGCTCCTTGAGTGTGAATGAGCGAGGTAAGTTTCCTTCTTAAGCTCAATCCGTACCCCATGGTCAACACATGGCACAAGAGAATTTGAAAGATGTGAATGTCATTGTGACACGAAGTGGTAAGTCATTACACATCCCAACAACAAACAAATCAGAGGATATGGAAGAGGATCAATGCAATGGTGGTGCCGAGCTGCCCAAAGAAGCCAAGATAATAAAGAGCCCAGTTAAGGTACCATTTCCTCAAGCTTTAAAACTGAATAAGCGAACTTTGGATCTTAGCAATGAAATCTTGGAGAACCTTCAGCAGGTAAAAATTAACCTTCCTCTTTTGCATGTTATTAAACAAGTTCCTACTTATGCAAAAGTTATTAAAGATTTGTGTACAGTTAAGAAGAAGCACCATGTGAAGAAGACAGTATTCTTGACAGAGCAAGTTAGTGCTCTAATTGAGCAGCGGATTCCTCCCAAGTACAAGGATCCTGGTTGTCCAACCATTGCATGCAGCATTGGAAATCATGAGTTTGGGCAAGCTTTGCTAGATTTAGGAGCTAGCGTGAATTTAATGCCATATTCTATTTATTTGCAGTTGGGATTGGGAGAAATCAAATCAACCACTATGGTATTGCAATTGGCTGATCTTTCAGTCAAAGTACCCTGGGGTGTAGTAGAGGATGTTCTAATTCAAATTAACAAATTTTATTTATCCTGTTGATTTCCTAATCCTTGACACTAGCTCTGTTGTTAATACTACTTCTAAAATTCCTGTGATTTTAGATAGGCCTTTCCTTGCCACTGCTAATAATGCTCTTATTAATTGCAGGAATGAGCTCATGAAACTTTCTTTTGGAAACATGACTCTCGAGATGAATATCTTCCATATTGCAAAATAGCCAGAAGATGATGATGAGAGCCACCAAATATACATGATTGACTCACTCATAGAAAGAGGAGTTTCTATAGCTCATGATTTTGACCCCCTTGAGTATTTTCTAGTTAATTCTAAGTTTGACTCTATCAGTGATTCATCTGATATAGTTAATATTTGTGCTATTTTTTATAAAACTCACGATTATGACACTCGGGCATGGCAACCAAAGTTTGAGGAGTTGCTTGAGAAAAGTGAAAAACAAAATCCTTCAAGTGTGGAAGCAACCAAAGTTGAATTGAAGCCTCTGCCTAAGGGTTTAAAGCACGCTTTCCTTGGTCCAGGTGATACTTTTCCAATTATTATCTCATCTGAATTGTCTGAGAGTCTCAATGTGGGAAATTAATTCGGACCCTAAGTGAAAACATAAGTCAGCCTTAGGTTGGAGTATTGCTGATATAAAAGGTGTTAGTCCCCTAGTTTGTTCTCATAAAATTAATTTGGAGGAAGGAACTAGCCCTCGTAGAGCCCCCAGCGTAGGCTTAATCATACTATGAAAGAAATGGTGAAGAAGGAAGTGTTGAAACTATTAGATGCAGGAATCATAGATCCTATTGCTGATAGTAAATGGTTAAGTCCTACACAGGTTGTTCCTAAGAAGTCAGGTGTTACTGTGGTGAAGAATGACCTGGGAGAGCTAGTCCCTACAAAACTTGTGACTGGGTGGTGGATGTGCATTGATTATAGAAAATTGAATACGGCCACCCGGAAAGACCATTTTCCTCTCCCTATTATTGATCAAATTCTTGAGTGTGTGGCTGGTCATCCTTTCTATTGTTTCTTGGATGATTATTCTGGTTATTATCAAATTGAAATTTCATTAGAAGACCAGGATAAAACCACTTTCACTTGTCCTTTCGGTACTTATGCTTTTCGTAGAATGTCATTTGGATTGTATAATGTACCTGCTACTTTTCAACATTGCATGATGAACATTTTTAGTGATATGGTTGAAAATTGCATGGAAGTTTTTATGGATGACTTGACTATTTTTGGATCTTCTTTTGATGCATGCTTATTGAATTTAGAGAGAGAGTATTGACTCGTTGTGAGGAGAAGAAATTGGTTTTGAATTGGGAAAAATGCCACTTTATGGTACCTTCAGGTATTGTCTTAGGGCATTTATTTCTTCTAGGGGGATAGAGGTTGACCAATCTAAGATTGCATTAATCTCTAAGTTGCCTACACCAAGGACAGTAAAGTATGTGAGATCCTTTTTTGGTCATGCGGGCTTTTATAAGAGGTTCATACAAAATTTTTCCACCATATCTAGACCACTATGTAACCTCCTAGCTAAAGATGCCCCATTTGAGTGGATAGAAGATTGTCAAGAGGCCTTTAAAACGCTAATGGGCAAGCTTACCTCGACACCCATAATGCAGCCACCTGATTGGACTTTACCTTTTGAGATTATGTGTGATGCCAGTGATTTTGTTGTAGGTGTTGTACTTGGACAGCGAAGGGAAGGGAAGCCTTTTGTCATTTACTATGCTAGTAGAACTCTAAATAGTGCTCAGATGAATTACTCTACCACTGAAAAAGAGTTGCTAGCTGTAGTGTTTGCTTTGGATAAGTTTCGTGCTTACTTGATTGGCTCTCCTATTATTATTTTCATAGATCATGCAGCCCTTAAGTACTTTCTTACAAAGAAGGATGCTAAGGCGCAATTAATACGGTGGATTTTACTTTTGCAGGAATTTGACATCACCATCAAGGACAAGAAAGGAGTGGAGAACGTAATGGCTGACCATCTCTCGAGGCTCACATTTGAGGACACATCTGACCACCTGCCAATCAGGGATGATTTTCCCGATGATCATTTACTATCTATTACTTCTCTACCATGGTTTGCTCATATTGTGAATTATTTAGCTGCAAGTGAGATTCCGGTGGATTGGAGCACTCAAGACAAGAGGAAGTTCATGAATGAGGTATGTAATTTCTATTGGGATAATCCTTTTCTTTTCAAATACTACCCTGACCAAATTTTAAGGCGTTGCATCCCTAATGAAGAGATTGCTAGCGTCTTAGAATTTTGTCACTCCCAAGCTTGAGGGGGCCACTTTTCAATGAAGAAAACCACTGAAAAAATTCTGCAATGTGGATTTTATTGTCCCACCATATTTAAGGATGCAAACATCTATTATCGCTCATGTGAAAAGTGTCAAAAGTTAGGAGTTCTATCCCGTCGTAATATGATGCCCTTAAACCCAATTTTAGTGATTGAAATTTTTGATTGTTGGGGCATTGATTTTATGGGACCATTTCCTCCTTATTTTGGATATCAATATATTATTGTGGCAGTAGATTATGTATCAAAATGGGTAGAGGCAGCAGCTTGCAGGAGCAATGATAATAGGACGATAATTAAATTTCTCAAAGAGAATGTGTTATCTCGATTTGGTACACCACGTGCTATCATTAGTGATCGGGGTACACATTTTTGCAACCGTTCTTTTGAGGTTTTGATGAAAAAATATGGGGTAGACAAGTGGACAGGTAGAATTTGCAAACAAGGAAATTAAGCAAATTTTAGAAAAAACGATCAACCCAAATTGCAAAGATTGGTCTTTAAGACTAGTTAATGTGCTTTGGGCCTACCGTACAGCTTTCAAAACTCCCTTAGGCATGTCACCTTATAGGCTTGTTTTTGGGAAGCCTTGCCACTTACCTGTGGAGCTCGAGCATCGAGCTTATTGGGCCATCAAGCAATTCAATTTTTTCATGGGTTAGAGGAGTTGAGAAATGATGCTTATGAGAACTCTAGAATTTATAAGGCTAAAATGAAAGCGTTTCATGATAAAAATATTTTGAGAAAAACGTTTAAGCCTACTAATCGAATGTTCTTATATGATTCTAGACTCCATAAGCACCCAAGAAAACTTTGGTCTAGGTGGACTGGCCCTTTTGTAGTAAAGAATGTTTTTGTAAATGGGGCAATAGAAATAGAAGATCCTAAGGATGGTAGGATCTTTAAAGTAAATGGTCAACACCTTAAAGTATTAATTGATAGGCAAGTTCCGAAAGTGGAAGACATTCCACTTGTGGATCCAGTCTATCAACCTTGACCACACCACCCAGGTATGTTTTTCTTTATTTATTTTGTTTTGCTTTGTTTTATTTTTGTTTTCTCTCATTTTCTTTCTTTTCCTTTTTGTTTGCTGTTGTTTTCTTTGTTTTTGTTTGTAGGTTAGTTTTATTCTGTCAGTTCAGGTTACCATCATTGGTGCGTAGCGAGTTACCCACATCACTCATCAGGTGTATTCTACCATTTTCAGTTACTCTCCACTCAATTTTGATTCTTAAACATTGAGGACAATGTTTCATTTAAGTTGGGGGTGGTGGTGCAAATTCAGTATTTAAAATGCTTGTTAGAACTCTGTGGCATATTTTCATGTGTCAATTTTTTTTAAGCATCACACGTGCATCATTTTCACATGTGTACTCATTCTCATTCATAGCCATTTTCGTGAATTCACCAAACCCACCATAATCATTTTTACTGAAGCATTCACTGAACCCTTAATGTACTCATCCAAGCTTTATGGTAAGATGGTGGTTTGACACATGTAACTAGAGAACTCTTTTGCTTAAGTATTCATGTGAGTTTTGGAGAGGATTGAGAGTCTACAAATGCAGTAAATTGTGATAAGCGTTGATTGATATGTTGAATTGGGCACTTCTTTTGAGAATATCATTTCCTGGTTTGTGGTAAGATGATGGATATACGAGGGATATGACGAAGGTCAACTTAGGATCAACGTTTGAGCCTTTCAAGCTAACCCTTTCCATCATAGACCCCAAGTAGCCAACTTTGAGCCAATAAACACATGTAGCTTTTTCTTGTCATATGCCCATATCATCCATACCTCTCCCCGTTGGAGTATAACCTATACATTAATTTTTCTACCCTTTTTACTTCCAAGTGTATACTAGGTGTGGAATTTACATTTTCTTTATTTTATTTTATCATTTTCAATTAAAAAAGAAGAAGAAGAAGGAAAAAAAAAAAGAGAAGAGTACAAGTTGCAAAGTGTTCAATTGAGTGAGCTCCGAAAAAAAAATGGTAGAAATAGAAAGAATACCAAAGTGGCATGTGTTTTTCCATCAAATTATTGAAAAAAAATAAAGAAAAAAAGAAGAAGAAGGAAAAACATTATTATTTGATGATCTGAAAAGTTAGAGAGTACATCAAGTGAGAAGTGTGGTCTATTGAGATATTTAATAAAATTCCCTTTGTATGTACTTGGAAGTTTTTGAATCCCTTTTCATCATTTTTTTTTCATATAGCCTCGAACCCAAGCCACGTTACAACCTTTTATGTTGACTGTTTTGATCCTAAGTAAGCTGTTGGAAAGACTAGTGGAAGTCTCATTTGTTAGTGTTCCTATCATATGTACATAATTGCCTAATTTTTCATGAGTGTGTGTACATCCATTGTCAACTTCATAGAGAGAGAGAGCCCTTACACGAAACACTATTATACCCGTGAGTTATGGAGTTGAACCTTTTGCTTGAGACGTTCTTGATGTTGCATGTGTCAAGGTTAGTAGTAAGATGATTATGGCTTGGAGAACACACACACACTCTATGAATTGCTGTAGGTGGATTGATCTTGATGGATTATTGGATTCCTTATATTGTTTTGATATGTGAATCTGGAAAGTGTGACTTGGTGGCCTTTGTGTGTGATTTTCTTTGCTCTCTTTCGTCGTTTTGACATGAAAATTTGCTAGGGACTAGCAATGAGTAAGTTGGGGGGTATGATGAGTATGCAAAAGTGCACTCTAAATACCCTATTATTGGATTAAATTTCTAAAATGTGAATAGAAATCATAGGAATTAATGTGTATTCTTAAATTGAGTTTCTATTTACGACAGGATACTCCTAAACAGTTTTTTTTATGTTTAATCTCAGAGTTTATAAAAGAGCAAGTCAAGTCCAGTCAAATTCAAAGGAGGAAATTCATGGGGTTTGAGAGCAATTTGGAAGAAAAGAAAAAGAAAAAAAATCACAAAATGAAACCACAAGAAGTCCAAGTCTGAAATTCGCTAAGGGACAGTTTGAACATATTTTAGTCTTTTAACTATAACTTTTTACTCACATATAAGATTGATGTGATTATTGATGCATTAGAAAGCTATCTTAAAGGGCTATAAATATGTCTCTAATAAGGATTTCCAAATTCGAACTCCTGAAGTGCATACGTGGCTATCAAGATGAGTCATAAAGTTTAGGCAATTTTTTTATACGGAAATTAAGAGGACATTAGGGTTTCTTTCCTACCCTATATAAGCATATCATTAGCAAGAAGAGAGGAGGAGGAGAGGCAACAAAGGCAGATTTGAAGAGAGGAGAAAATCACTTTCATGGTCACCGTTCACTTCAGTTTTCTCTGGAGATTTTTGTTGTCCAGTATATTTATGGGTAACTAAATTCTAAAGTATGGTTAGAAATGAACTTGCACATTAAATGGTATTTTTAATTTATGTATTTGATATTCAACTATTAAAACTCTTTTGTTTTATCATTCTCAATTCATCGTTGATGTTTTATTTTTTGAATAATTATAGAATTTATTCTATTTATGGATTCAGTCATGCTTTTTCTATTGAATGGATTGGTTCTTTGATTATGTTTGGATCAATTATTTATCTATATTGATTTAGTTTTTTGTTGCAATATTGCTCCCTGAGTATATTGTCGTCGTTGGATTTTCTCAATAGGGATAGTAATTTACATATTTTAAAAGTGGTGAATGATTTTTCAAAGAATTATATTTGATTTAATTTTGGTTTATAAATCTATACCTTCCGCTTGGGAATTTTGGGAATTGAGTTCCTAATTGAGTTATCCAATGAATTAAGAATAATTAAAATACTGGATTTGTGCAAGGGATTCTCGACGCTCTACTGTTCGACAAATTTGAGTACTTTTCCCGTTAATCACTTTGTTTCATTTTTATTTGCATTTAAAATTAATCTTTGTTCTCTATTAATCATTTAATATTTTTCTTTAGTTTCTTTGTTCCTTCTGCTATTCTTTTAATTTGTCCCCCTGTGGAATCAACACCCTAAAGCTGTACTACAACTACTGCGTTATTCTTTAGGTGTAATCATAACCTATAATTCATCTAGCAATATGTAGTAATCGCAGCGAAAATGTGACTTGTAAAAACATTTTGCCCCATAGTAACTAAAACATAATTTCATTAACATGCATTCACGCCACGTTTTAAAGTTATTTTAAAGTCCATAACATGAGGCGGGTACATAGTACTTACAAAAAAAATGGAGAATATATCTCCTTATCCAAGTCTTGGTTGATGGGGGCTTTAAAACAGAACATTTTCAAAGCATCTCTTGGATCCGCTGAATGGCAGGCATGACCATCTCTAAGAACATTATAATTAACTCCAACTGGCAATCTGGATCTAGCTCCTCCTCAATTGTGATGACCCGCTTTTACGTGTATTTTCACTGAATGAGTGTTTTTAATTTAATTAATATATTGGTTTATTTATTTTATATTATTGTATTTTAATTGGTTTTTAATTTATTTGATGTTATGTTTAATTTATTTTAGTCGTTTTATGCTTTTAAAATCGTTTTCGGCAGAACAGTTTTTGGATCCCGGAAGTGAGGATTGGACCTCATTTCTTTTCCTTTCTCTTTTTCTTTTTCCCTTTTCCTTTTCTTTTTCTTCTTTTCTTTCTTTTCTTTCTTTTCTTTCTTCTTTCTCCCCCGTTTCCTTCTCTCCCGCGCGCTGCTTTTCTTTTTTTCCCCTTACCGGCGCTGCTCCTTCGGCCGGCCGTTTCTCCGCCGTCCGGCAGAGGTGTTGTACACCACCCCAGCCATTTTCTTCCCCTCCCACCAGAGTTCATCCCCACCAATTTTCAGAGCCATCGGACCAGCCATTAGCGGCCACGCATGGCCTAAAGTTGCTACCCCAGCCCTATTTTTCACCCCTGTCGCCGGTTTCTTTCTCCGCCCAGAACCACCGCTCACCGGTGGCGTGGCCTACACCACCCACCCAGTTTTCTTCCCCTCTCACCGGTGAACATCCCCACCAAGTTTCACCTTCATCCGAGCCACCGTTAGCCACCACGAGCTCCACCAAGCCACACGGTTTTTCACCGTTTCCGGCGTCGTCGCACCATCTCCGGCCACCATCTCTTCACAGCTTCTTCCCCTACCTCTTGCCATCCTAACCCACCTAATTTCAGCCCCGATCCGTTGCCAGAGCAGCTCCCACGAGCTTAACTCCGTTCAGCCCCTTTTTGCTCTTCCACCGCCGTTTCCACCGCCACCCACGGCCAAAGCTCACTTCCTTTAGCTTCATAAACATCTCAAGACCATTCCCTATCAATTTCGTGCCTTGGTTTATCCCCGTTCGAAAGTGGGTAATTTATTACCCACAGCCACAGTGTAAAATACATTGTTATGTTGCTTTTCCTCCGCCGTTTGCAACGCCGCGAGCTTTCGAAAAATACCATATAGCGCTGTAAGTATTTTCCAAACTCTAATTTTTGATTTAAATGTATTTTGCTCTTATAATAAATTATCTGGTTGGTTGATTGATTCCGGACTGAGTCCGAGGAGTTCGGAGGTCGGATGGATGGAGGACGGAGTTGCTTGGTTTGTTGATTTATGGTTGGTTGGTTGTGTCGTGCATTGAGATTGCATTTACATGGTGCATGCACGTGCATTTTATTTAAATTGAGAAAATCATGTTTTAATGGCGTAAATGGATTTTCGGGTGCGTGTGTGCCATGACCCCAAGCCAGGATGGGGTATTATCTCGGTGGAGCTCCTCTGGTCACTCGGGAGCGTAATATACTGAGTGACGTCCCCTGAGTCGAAGCTCGGCTACAAACGCGCGGGGCGCAGAACTGAGCGACAACGGGAGCGGGGACTAGGGGATGCTTGGCTACGAACGGGCCAGGCGCGGAACTGGGCATTGCTCTATGCATCGACTCCGTGGCCCTTCGCTGGCGAGGGCTAGAGGATGTTTGGCTACGAACGCGCGGGGCGCGGAACTGGACATCGCTCGTCTAGAGGATGCTTGGCTACGAACGCGCCGGGCGCGGAACTGGGTATTGCTCGTTTATGTGTCATATGCGTGGTGGATTCCCGCGGTGTGGCACAGGAGCCAGGGTGTGCGGATGACCCCTAGGGGAGGTCATGGTGCATACGGTTTATTTGGAAAGGTTATGTTATGGGCCAAATGGACTTTTGGCGTGGTATTTGGAAAGGTTATGTTTTTGGGCCAAATGGGACTTTTGGCGTGTGTGGAAAAATATGGTTTTTGGGACATATGCATTGGCATTCTCTCATGCATATTGTTTGAGTTTTAATATGTTTTTATCTAGTGGTGTTTGGGTTTTACTTACCTGCGGCACCATTTTTGGTACCGTAGATTTTGGCGCAGGGATCGAGGAGGAGGAGGAGGCTGAGCTCGAGGATGCGGCTCCGCCGGAGTTTTGAGTTGGAGTCTATGCTTTGGAGTTGGCTTTGAAACAATATTTGTATTTGTAATATTTTATTATTTATGATTTGAACAGTTTTGTATTAAATTATGAAAAAATTCTGGTACTTAGTTATATGTCTTTGCTATCCGCTGCGTGTCTCTTCGTGCACTTCTGTTGCTTACACACACTTGGCACTCATCGATAGGATGGGGACCCGTGTTGTCACCATCCGAACGTCTCGATTTCCCCGTGTCCGTGCGTGGGGATTTGGGGGCGTCACATCAATCATCCTCAGTTAGGGATTGGCATTCATCACCATTTTCTAGTCCTGCTATAGCTTCTACTGTGACACTCCCGGATTCCACTTGGGATCAGATGGATATCTGAAGCGTCGAGATCTGCCACTGTTCCCGTTAATGACATATAAAGATGCAATAGTTCTAAAATACATATAGTACTATGCAATATTCGTAACGGATAATTTTTTTTAACAACACTATACACCAAACTAATAATATCCTAAGTACTTAAAACATGATCCATAGATACTTGACAAATATAAACATTTATGATTACAGTGTGTTGAACCTAAGGTTTCAAGTTTTGTGTAATTATATATTTACACATGGATTTTGATGATAACAAATGAATTCAAAGAATGAATGAGTCTCAAGCTCAATTTGTCCACACAATGGAGTCAAGCACATCAAGGAACCAAGCATGAGCAAGAAGGAAACAAGTTCACATTAAAGTCATAGAGAAATGTTGTAAATCTCTTAAAATTCAAAATTAGGATTAGGGCTCAAAAATTAATATTTTATCATAAAGCATTAAAATACATTTTCCACATGTGCATGAATATTTTGAAAATTAAATTTGAAAATTTTGAGAGATAATTTATTGTCATCTTTCACATGTGCATGCCATGATTAAAGGTTTGAACTTTGAAAATATTAAAGATAATTGATTGTCATCTTTCACATGTGCATGTTTTATTTGAATATTTTCAAAAGTGATTGATGCTTTTCTTGACTTATGCAAAAGGAAGATGCATTTGTTTGAATATTTTGAAAAGTAAAGTGTGCTCCTTTTGTCATATGCAAAAAGTAAAAAATTAGGTTTGAAATTTTTGAAAAATGAATGATGATGTTTTTGACATGTGAATCTTTTTAAATTTGAATATGAAGTCTCATATGCCTATAAATAGATCATTTGAGAGCTTCACATTCACAACACCAAGAGCATACAACTCTCATTCAAAGCTTTCATTCTCTCTTCTCTAAGCATTGAGCCTTAACCCTTGTTCATTTTGAGAGATATAGGTTGTGTTGTATTGTTCTTATTTCACTCATTGAGGAGTGTTTTCTGATATCCTACCCACTATCAATTTTTGTATCAGTAAAAGGGTGTGTACAACCCTTGTGCGTGTAGAAAGTGTTCTACACAGGGAATCGTTAATCACCACGTGTAAGGTGATTGCAAGTGTAGAGGGTGTTCTACACAGATCCTTTGTAGCAGTGTTGTTCAAAGGTGTAATAGGTTTCTATCTCCACCTGAAGGAGATTGAATAGTCAAAGGTGCATGTTTTATTTGAATATTTTCAAAAGTGATTGATGTTTTTCTTGACTTACGCAAAAGGAAGATGCCTTTGTTTGAATATTTTGAAAATTAAAGTGTGCTCCTTTTGTCATATGCAAAAAGTAAAAAGATTAGGTTTGAAATTTTTGAAAAATGAATGATGATGTTTTTGACATGTGAATCTTTTTAAATTTGAATATGAAGTCTCATATGCCTATAAATAGATCATTTGAGAGCTTCACATTCACAACACCAAGAGCATACAACTCTCATTCAAAGCTTTCATTCTCTCTTCTCTAAGCATTGAGCCTTAACCCTTATTCATTTTGAGAGATATAGTTTGTGCTTGTATTGTTCTTATTTCACTCATTGAGGAGTGTTTTCTGATATCCTACCCACTATCAATTCTTGTATCAGTAAAAGGGTGTGTACAACCCTTGTGCGTGTAGAAAGTGTTCTACACAGGGAATCGTTAAATCACCACGTGTAAGGTGATTGCAAGTGTAGAGGGTGTTCTACACGGATCCTTTGTAGCGGTGTTGTTCAAAGGTGTAATAGGTTTCTATCTCCACCTGAAGGAGATTGAATAGTGAATTCGGGGATCCTCAAGGGGTAGCTTGAGGCGAGGACGTAGGCAGTGGGGCCGAACCTCGTTAACATACTGAGTTTGCTTCTCTCTTACCCTTACTCTTTATATTTATTGTTATTTCATATTTTGTTTATATTTTATATTGTATATTTGATTTATAATTGTTATTTTCTTAAATACAACTCAATTCACCCCCCCTCTTGTGTTAGTCATCTGGGCAACACAGTGCAAGCCTCAGAAGACTGTAATCTCAAAAGCATGGAAGATTGAGCTCCATGATTACATCATCAAAATATAACTATTGGGCTAGTTTGTCGAGCAACTCACGTAACTCAACTAATGATGCCATAACACTATCTAATAATATCTAACTAAGGAGGCCACAAGCTCTGCGTCACGTTAGCGGCTCCTAATCAACCTTCTCCAATATGCCAAGCTTTGATACCTCTCCTGGTCCTGACATATCTCCTGTCATTCAAGGGAAATGGTAGTTGGGACTACCATGGTGAGATTTGTATTCAAATCTCAGCAAGTTAATAAAGAACTTCCACACAAATTAAAGATGCATGCATAATAAAGATATAAATATATAATCAAAGTTATAAGTAAGCATAACATAACTTGACATGTAATATCGCATGAACTAACATAACTTAAACTGTAACGTGGACAGTCCTAAGGTCTTATAGACCAGACATCATCAATAGCAAGGATGCTAACCTACGCTACCGTCATCATTGAGGCAAGAGTTGCTACAAGCAAGATCCCTACCAGGCCCCAATACGGGAGGAACCCAAGCAGGGTTTTGACGCACCAAATCATAAATCTTCCATAGAAAACCAAACCTTTCAATCTCAAACGAGATCTCAGATCTGCCCTTCCAGGATCGTTCTACGACCGGTGGGTCAAAGACATCTTGCAAGCTAGGATTCGGGTCTAGGAGAACACGACAATACCAAGATAACCATTTAAAGTACAGTCTTAACCATTCTTGGTAAAGACCTCCTTCAAGGATTATCTGATCTTCGTCATAAACAAGTATATCCGGCGGACATTTTGAGTCTTTCGGAATATACTGGTCTCTGGCCAGATCCACTATCTTACCCTTTAGATAAGGATTTAACGGGCATCCTTGGCCCAGCCAAATTTCTAAAGGTAGTGAACTGTGCCGTGTAGGTCGAGTCGCATAAACCCATAAACGCTCCCACTTACGAGAACGTTGGGTACCGAACTTTGCCATGACTCTATAACCTGCCCCTGCAAGTCTAAATAAAATCTTCATATCTAAATTGTATTTATCCTTGACAGAAGCAAGCCCTAGGTTTGAGCGGCACATTAACAGTAGTCTCATAGACACTGGAGAAGCATCTACAAGACCCCGTTTTACTTTGAACCGCTTGGAAAATTTGTCCTGTTTGGGAGACCAGTGATTTCGATCCTGATATCATGACTCCCAGGACAAGAGCCTTCAAGGCAAGCCCGATCACGGTTTGACTTCCTCTTCCTCTTGGATTGCGTCAATCGCTCAAGTGAAGCCAAAAAGGGAGGATTTCCGAAAGTTGGATCGCTCCGATCTCACTCACCTGTGAAAATCCGTTTAAGCTAAAAGCACCGGTTTTCTCCAACCTCTAATCCCGCTAACTCCAACGACAGGCAAAGGCCAGTCAACAGCCAGTCCACAAGAGAACCCCGAAACGGGAGCAAACCCCCCTTCTACCTTTCTTGCTATCCTTTCTCGCCTGCCGTTAAATGAAAGTTGATTAGAGTTCCCAATGGCTGAAAGTGAAATAGGAGACCTCAAGCTGCCATACTTGACTAGAACCGAAGGAAGATCTCTCACACCTATAAGCGGGCAATGGAAACTAGATGTCAACGAGCGGCACATAATTGAAATTGGACAACCTCACCCCCCAGTGAATGTAGTCGGATGGACAGATCGACTGTCGCATGATCGAGTGTGAGCGCATGATCGACTGTTAAGGTAGGACCTTCAACAAAGAGGGTTGATCAACAAGTTCAGACTATTTTCTGTCAATTCGGCTGTCCCAAGATTGTCGAAATTAAAATTTGACATGACATGAACTTGATCTGAATAAAATGAACTCAAAACGTGATATGAACGTAAACTTGAAACATGACATGAATGTGAATGATGGGCCCCAAGGCGGACTAAGTCTTAAGGATTAATTGCAAGATTAAGAGCCACGAAGATCAAGAGAGTAATGCAAGAATTGGTGCAATTCAATTGGGATGAAGCTAGTAAGAGCTCAACACTCAGGATGGGCTTGAAAGAAGGAGAACCAGTTTTGATCCACTTGATCTAAGCTATGGAAGACACGACTTGGGCTTATTATTATTGAAGGCTATGGACTTATTTATTTCATTAAAATGACTTATTTTATTAGTCATAGGAATTAATCTAGAATAATTGGGCTTTTGAGATGTCCAGCCCACACGTCTTATTTCTATTGAACTAGGGTTTTTGGGAAGGCCTTGTATTTTGGCCAAGGGCTTATTTGGAAAGTTATTATTTTACAAACTAGGGTTTTAGAAGTTACTGTAGCGCGACACTGTTCACGCTACAGTACTGCGGCATTATTCCTCTAGGGTTTTGGGAATTGTTTATTTAAACCACTTGTAGCCTCATTTGAGAGGAAGACTATTATTCTGAATTTTAATTGTGAGTGAGTTTTCTCCTCTTGTTCTTAATTGAACTCTTGAACTTATCAAAGGTAAATCACAACCTTTGTGGCATTCCTCCTTGTAATTTGGGTTCTTGAGACGGGATTTCAACGGGTCTAGATTTTAATATAATCTAGGTTCTTGAAACGAGTTCCCAACGGGTCTAAATTCTCCATCCATAGACTTGAGTTTGGCTTTCCTGGGTTGTTTGTCCAATATTGTTGTTGGGTCTCAAAGCGAGTCGATTGGGGTTCACATCATTTGGTATTCAGAGCTCGGTTTCCAATCAGGTCTGATTCTATCTTTTTTTTTTATCGTATTGTTAATTCTAGGGTTTCATTGTTCTAGGGTTGAAAAAAAAAACAAAGAGTTGCAGAAATTCGTTTTTCCTAGGGTTGCCAATTTATTCTATCTTTTGGGTTTCATGTTCATCATCATAGGGTGGCTAAATTCCTAAGGTTTGTAATTTCTAGGGTTTCATTCCCTTCTATTTTCCTTATCAATTTTTACGTGTTTGAATTCAATTATTTGATTATCACAATTGGATATTTCTGTTTATGGTTGAATTGTTGAGAAAAGAAGAGAAAAAAAAAAGAAAAGAAAGGAAAGGAAAGGAAAAGAAAAGAAAAGAAAAGAAAAGAAAAGAAAGGAAAAGAAAAGAAAATTCAAAAAAAAAATTCAAAAAAAAACAGAAAGGAGAGAAGGATTTTGGGTATGAAATATCTTGCCATATGAAATTGAGTGCTTTGTCATTGATTAAGCCTTATCTTCAACGGGTTGAATATATCTTTCTAGTTGGTACCTTGTTTCGTAATTATTCTTTCCAGCGTATAAATTCCTTGAGTCTCGGGTCATTTTATTCCTTCCGTATTTCTCTTGTTCTTGTTTCTTGGATCTAATTACTAGTTGAAGCAAAACAAGGTTGTATTGTCTTGATTGAGTTCAATTAGTTCTTAAAGAACTTAAGTGGGAAAACTTTTGAGATAAAAGGCAAGAGAGTGTGAGATCATTATCGGGAAAAAGCCAATAAGAGTGAAACACGAGTGAAGTGCCATTATTTGAATGTAAACACGTAAGGGAGCATGAGATGTATTTTTTTCCTCTAACATTTTTTTTTTGTGCAGAGCATATGATGTCTCATAAAAATGACTCATCACCAAAGGAGATGGTAGATAACTCATTTTTTATGTTGCAATCCATGCAACAAAAGTTTGAAAGGTTAAATTTGAAGTTGGGAGAAATGAGGGATAGGATGGATCAACAAGGTGTAGTGATTAGAAATCTACGAAGTGTGAGAGATAGGAGGAGACGTGAGCCTAATATTGAGAATGGGTACGATAAGAATGGAGAGTATGGCGAGTCACTTGTTGTTAGGCGTGCTCCCAATACAGAAATTAAGATGGATGATATAGAGCAGTAAAGAGAGAACATTTTCCATACTAGATGCCACATCAATAGCAAGGTATGTAGTATGATCATTGATGGAGGGAGTTGTACTAATGTGGTTAGCACTACTTTAGTTGAGAAATTGAATTTACCTACCTTGAAACATCCTAGACCATACAAGTTGCAGTGGTTGAATGATTGTGGGGAGGTTAGGGTAAATAAGCAAGTACTCATATCTTTTTCAATTAGGAAGTACAAGGATGAGGTCCTTTGTGATGTAGTGCCTATGCATTGTGGTCATATTTTGTTGGGGAGGCCGTGGCAGTGTGATAGGAGAGCGATCTATGATGGGTTCAGGAACATGTACAGTTTTGAAAAAGGATGGAAAAACAATCAAACTTGCTACTTTAACTCCAACACAGGTCCGTGAGGACCAACTGAAGTTGAAAAGTGAGGTTGATCAAAAAATAAAGAGAGAAAGTGAGATTGATCAGAAAAGAAAGAGTGAGAATGAGATTGAGGAAGAAAAAAATAATGAGACCAAAAATGAGAGAGAGAGAAAAATGGGAGAGAAAAAAAATGAGTGTGAGGCTGAAACCTCAAGAAAAAGAGAGAATGAGTTGAAAAACAATTGTGAGGCTGAGAGTTCAAAAAAAGATGTCGAAAAAGAGAGTGAAACAAAAGAGAGTGGAAAGTAAAAAGAAATTGAAAGAAATGAGGGTGAGGTTGAAACCTCAAGAAAAAAAGAGAGTGAAAAGAAATAGGAGAGTGAAAGTGAAAGAAAAACAAAGAGAGAATTGAGTTTTTATGCTAAGGCAAGTTTTAATACTAACCTTGACGTACCTTTGCCTAGTATTGTTGTTTCTTTGTTGCAGGGATATAAGGTCATTATTCCTAGCAGTGTGTTTAGTGGATTGCCACCTATTAGAGAGATAGAGCAATACATTGATTTTGTGCTAGGTGCGATAATCCCTTCCCGACCTTTCTTTGAAGAACATGAGTCCTTGATACACTTGAAAGGACAAGGTAAATTGACTAGAATGCATGCCAAGTGCGAGGAACGTATTGAAATTTTTCCTCTTGTAATCAAGTACACACATGGTAAGGAAACTTTTGTGGCTTGTGCATTAGCAAGAAGGTATGATCATATTGTTATTTTAGATACAAAGTTATTGAGATTTGAATATGACAAGAAATTACATACTAATGATGATGACTTTTCCAGTGTGTATGGAGTACGTGAGAAAGCGTCGTTTTCTCATTTATATAGACTAGGTTGGTACTTGTTTAGAGAGAAAAGACTTTTTGTGCCTACTAGTCTTATGCGAGAGTTGCTTGTGCACAGATGTGGTTTGTTGGGACATTTTGATATAAAGAGGACTTTAGACGTGTTGCATGACCATTTGTGGGAGTACTACTTGCCATTCATTAAGTTTGCATATAGTTGGAGTGGTCACTTTAGTATAAAGAATATTTTAGGCATATTGCATGAACATTGGTGGGAGTATTCTTTCCCATTCATTGAGTTTGCATATAGTTGGAGTGGTCACTTTGGCATAAACATGAGTTTAGGGGTATTGCATGAACACCTTTGGGCGTATCATTTGCCAATTATTGATGTGTTGTTTGAACATTTGTGGCAGTATCATTTGTCTTTCACTAACTGGTTATATGAACGTTGGTGGGAATATTATTTGCCATTTATTGAGGTTGCATATAATCAGAGTTGTCATTTTGGTGCAAGGAAGACTTTAGATGTAATTAATGAATGTTTATGGGAGTATCATTTGCCTTTCATTGACTTGTTGCATGAACGTTTGTGGGAGTATCATTTACCTTTCATTGACTTGTTGCATGAACATTTGTTAGAGTATCGTTTGCCCTTGTTAGAGTTTGCATGTAATAGGACCATGCATTCAACAATTTTTTATTCTCCTATTGAAATTGCAAATGGTTTTAATCCACTTACTCCTATAGCATTGATGTTTTGTCTTGTTGATGGCAGGAGTTGCTTGGATAGACCTTTTTTCATTCTTGAAAAAGTTAATGCTAATTCATATCTAGTGGATCTTCCAGGTAAGTATCATATATTTGCTATTTTCAATGTTACTGATCTTTTTCCGTTTGATCCAGGTGGAGATTCGAGGTCGAATCCTTTTGAGGAGAGAGGGAATGATGGGCCCCAAGGCGAACCAAGTCTTAAGGATCAATTGCAAGATTAAAACCCATGAAGATCAAGGGAGTAATGCAAGAATTGGTGCAATTCAATTGGGATGAAGCTAGTAAGAGCTCAACACTCAGGATGGGCTTGAAAGAAGGAGAACCAGTTTTGATCCACTTGATCTAAGCTATGGAAGACACGACTTGGGCCTATTATTATTGAAGGCTATGAACTTATTTATTTCATTAAAATGACTTATTTTATTAGTCATAGGAATTAATCTAGAATAATTGGGCTTTTGAGATGTCCAGCCCACACGTCTTATTTCTATTGAACTAGGGTTTTTGGGAAGGCCTTGTATTTTTGGCCAAGGGCTTATTTGGAAAGTTATTATTTTACAAACTAGGGTTTTAGAAGTTACAGTACCCGCGGCACTATTCCTCTAGGGTTTTGGGAATTGTTTATTTAAACCACTTATAGCCTCATTTGAGAGGATAGAC
>QGSO01000992.1:107417-133002 GCA_011037825.1 Carya cathayensis
TTGTATCTCAAGTATTCTTTTGATCACAACCATTTTAGACTAGTGTGGTGATCACGGCTTTTTAGTATGCCTTTATGTATGAAATATGTTTCAAGTATTTGGGATATTTTTAGTTTGGTGCATAGTATTGCTAAAGAAAAAAATTATCCGCTGCGAATATTGCATAATGCTAGATGCATGTTAGGAACATTGCATCTTATATGTCATGAACGGGGGCAGGTAACCTTGTGTTGCATGTCTCGACGCTTCAAATGTCCGTTCAATCCCAAGCGGAATTTGGGGGCGTCACAGATTAAGTATTAATACAGGTTTCAGGTTCTATCAAGTATTTGTCATCATCAAAAAGGGGGAGATTGTTGAACCTAAGGTTTCAAGTTTTGTGTAATTATATATTTACACATGGATTTTGATGATAACAAATGAATTCAAAGAATGAAGGAGTCTCAAACTCAAGTTGTCCACACAATGGAGTTAAGCATATTAAGGAACCAAGCATGAGCAAGAAGGAAACAAGTTCACATTAAAGTCATAGAGTAATGTTGTAAATCTCTTAAAATTCGAAATTAGGATTAAGGCTAAAAATTAATATTTTATCATAAAGCATTAAAATACATTTTCCACATGTGCATCAATATTTTTGAAAATTAAATTTGAATATTTTGAAAGATAATTGATTGTCATTTTTCACATGTGCATGCCATAATTAAAGGTTTGAACTTTGAAAATATTAAAGATGATTGATTGTCATATTTCACATGTGCATGTTTTATTTGAATAATTTCAAAAGTGATTGATGCTTTTCTTGACTTATGCAAAAGGAAGATGTCTTTGTTTGAAAAATTTGAAAAGTAAAGTGTGCTCCTTTTGTCATATGCAAAAAGTAAAAGATTAGGTTTGAAAATTTTGAAAAGCAAAGTGTGCTCTTTTTGTCATATACAAAAAGTAAAAGATTAGGTTTGAATCTTTTAAAAAGTAAAGTGTGCTCCTTTTGTCATATGCAAAAAGTAAAAAGATTAGGTTTGAATTTTTTGAAAAGTGAATGATGATGTCTTTGACATGTGAATCTTTTTAAATTTGAATATGAAGTCTCATATGCCTATAAATAGATCATTTGAGAGTTTCACATTTACAACACTAAGAACATACAACTCTCATTCAAAGCTTTCATTCTCTCTTCTCTAAGCATTGAGCCTTAACCCTTATTCATTTTGAGAGATATAGTTTGTGCTTGTATTGTTCTTATTTCACTCATTGAGGAGTGTTTTCTGATATCCTACCCACTATCAATTCTTGTATCAGTAAAAGGGTGTGTACAACCCTTGTGCGTGTAGAAAGTGTTCTACACAGGGAATCGTTGAATCACCACGTGTAAGGTGATTGCAAGTGTAGAGGGTGTTCTACACGGATCCTTTGTAGCGGTGTTGTTCAAAGGTGTAATAGGTTTCTATCTCCACCTGAAGGAGATTGAATAGTGAATTCGGAGATCCTTAAGGGGTAGCTTGAGGCGAGGACGTAGGCAGTGGGGCCGAACCTCGTTAACATACTGAGTTTGCTTCTCTCTTACCCTTACTCTTTATATTTATTGTTGTTTCATATTTTGTTTATATTTTATATTGTATATTTGATTTATAATTATTATTTTTTTAAATACAATTCAATTCACCCTCCTTTTTATGTTAATCATCTGGGCAACAATAACCAAATGACCCTAAATCAAATTTTCGAAATTTTTCTCTCAGTACCAGACAGGTAGTAATGGCTAGCATCATTACCCATAAAAAAATATAACGTTCGTCTAGGATGTCCCCATGGAAAATGATAAAATAACTGCCAATTTATAATTCTTTATAACATTTTGAAAATATAATATTTTTTTAAATATATATTTTAATTTTGATTTTGATTTGATGTGTTTGAAATTTTAAAAATATTATTATATTGATTAGTTGTAAAAGAATTAAGGCTATCATCTCCCTGTTCCCAGACTCCATCGAAATTGCCCGCCGCCAAATGAGATACGTTTATTCGAACGAAAATAAATCGGGGGTTGTGTCTTCTTTCTTTCGTCTACTCTGGAGGAACCCTAACGCACTCTGACCAAGTCACTTTCATCAGCTCATCAAGTCCATCAATGGCGGAACCTGGTTCCGATGATGATAAAGTGTCTCAGAACAACATAGTGTTTGTGGACACCAGCCTCGATACTCACTTGGCCTTGATGGTCTCGGATTGCGACACTGTTTCCGATCTCAAAAGTAACCTAATTATTCTATATCGCCGTAACTTCTTTCGTTTACTTTTTTCTAAGTTTTTCTCAGATATTTTTTCAGTTTTTTTAATTTTTTTTATAAGTAAGAATAAATTATTAATCCACATAATTAGGCATAGTCAAGAACACAGTAAGATATTTTTTTTCAGGGTTAATGCTCGAGGGTTCTTATTCGAACCTCAAATTTGTGGAGTTGCTTTTGATGCGTTTCATGCATGATTTCGTAGTACATGATTATTTATGATGTCTTCTTAACGAATTTTCAAAATTTATTAGACCTATATTAAACATTCATTCACGATTAGGAAAATTCAATGGATTTGAATGCTTTAGCCAGGGTGCATTTAAAAAATGCCAAACTTATTGATCAGAAGATTTTTTAGTTTAAACGTGAGAATGATCAGTGGTCGAGGATTACTGAGAACAGTCGAAGGGTCACTAAGTTCATCTCTATTGATGTTGTTGCTATGGAGTGGTTGGCATCTGCGGTGGGAGCTTGTGGAGCATCAGTTGGTTTCTCTGAGATTTTTAAAACTTGAAGGAAGGGGAATCAGGTATTGGTGGCTCAAAGATGTCACAATAGTTTCGGTCGATTTTTGTCTTTGTCGGAGTTTAGACAAGATAAAAGGTGTGGTTTCATCGCTGTACCAGAAGGATTAAAGGGTGAGGGATGGAGGAGGTTTGAAGAATTGTTGCGACAGGCGGTTTGTTCTTTCTTTGTTTCGAGCATGAATTACGGAGTACCTGAGAAGGTTGTATCATCTCCTCATGTTGCTGAGGGACGGAGGGAGACCTTTGTGGAGGTTTTGAAGAAGTTCCCACCTGGTGTCTCGGTTATAGTGAATGGGCCGGGCCTGGTTAAATGCCTGAATAGAACAGTAAGAAAAGTTTCGGTGTCTGGGGAGTTTCGGTTTTGGCTTCCTCTTCAAGCATGCTGGCGTCGATACTTGCTCCGATGGTCTCAGAAGTAGCACAGACTATTTCGCTGGTCTCTGGCGACTCCTCTGGTGGTGTGACCGAAATAGTATTGTCACCAAAAGTAGAAGAGGGTGAAGTAGTGCTCCTAGACATTGAAAAGGAGGTGCTGAGTGGAGGGGAGTTTAACCCGTTCGTGTCTTTGGCTCCTCTGGCTAATCATGTGCACCTATTGGGGAGGGTGTCCTGGGTGTTATTTGTAAGCTAGATATGGAAAAGGCATATGATCATGTGAATTGAGACTTCCTTTTCCGTATTTTTAGGAGATGTGGTTTTGGGGAGAGGTGATTAGACATTGCGTCTCTACTGCTCGGTAGTTAATGGAGAGGCTTTGAGTTGTATGGTGGAGGCTGATTTTTTTTTTCTTTTTTTTTTTTTGGGGGGGGGGGGGGGGGGGGGGGGAGCTTTTTGTTTTTTTGGTGGGAAATGCTAACAATGGTTTTATCACAATTTCCCATCTTCTTTTTGCAGATGAGAAAATGATACCATTATTTTTTGTGATGCTGATTGTGGGCAGATTCAAGCCTTAAGGACTGTGTTATTATGTTTTGAAGTTGTATCAGGCCTTAAGTTGAATTTGGGTAAGTCGGAGATGGTTCTGGTGGGGGAGGTGTGAAATATTCACTGTTTGGCGGGTCTGTTGGGGTGTAAAGTTGCTGCTGTACCTATGAAATATCTTGGCCTTCCGTTGGGGGCATCTTTCAAGGCTAAGTCTATTTGGGATGGGGTAGTTGAGAAGATTTAGAAAGGCTGGCAGGTTGGAAGTGGTTATACTTTTCAAAATAGCATAAAATTACTCTTATTAAAAGTACTCTTTCCAACCTCCCAACTTATTGCCTTTCTTTATTTCCTTTGCCTGCAGGGGTGGGAAACAGGATTGCGGTTATACTTTTCAAAACGGCGTAGAAATACTCTTATTAAAAGTACTCTTTCCAACCTCCCAACTTATTGCCTTTCTTTATTTCTTTTGCCTGCAGGGGTGGGAAACCGGATTGAAAAATTATTTCCTACATTTTTGTGGTGTGGAATGGGAGAGGAGACGAATCAACCTTGTTAGTTGGAATAGAGTTTGTTCTCCTATTTCAATTGGTGGTTTGGGGGTTTGTAATTTAAGTAGCTTCAACAATGCCTTGTTGGGGAAATGTTTGTGGAGGAATCAATTGGAAGGGGAGTCATTTTGGAGGGAGGTTATAGATTAGAAATATGAGAGTGATTGGGGGGGGGGGGGGGGGGGGGGGGGGGGGGGGGGGGGGGGGGGGGGGGGGGGGGGGGGGGGGGGGGGGGGGGGGGGGGGGGGGGGGGGGGGGGGGGGGGGGGGGGGGGGGGGGGGGGGGGGGGGGGGGGGGGGGGGGGGGGGGGATGGTGTTCTAAGGAGGCTAGGGGGGCTTATGGTGTGAGTCTTGGGAAATTTATTAGAAAGGGATGGGAGAATTTTGTTAAACATGTTAACATTGCCGTTGGTGAGGGTTCAAGGATCCGTTTTAGGTTTGATGTTTGGTGTGGTGTTCAGACTCTTTTTAGTGTGTTTCCGGCTATTTATCTTACGGTAGACCATCGGAATGCTTCCATTTCTGATTTGTTAGTCCGTTCTAATACAACCTTGCAGTGGGATGTTGGTTTTACTAGAGCTACATAGGACTGGGAGCTTGATGAGGTTTCTGATTCTTTTCAGTTTCTTATATTCCCTGGGGTTTTGGGGTAGTGAGAGGGCCAAAATGATATGGAAGCATACGGGTAGTAAAAAGTTCTCAGTACGTGTTGATTGTTCAACATTGTTCACCTTTTCCTTGGAAACGTATTTGGAGGTCTCATGTGCCTGTCAAAGTTGATTTTTTTCATATGGACAGCATCACCTGGAAACATTTTGTCCATTGATAATTTGAGAAAGCATGGTTTTGTTGTTATGGAGTTGTGTTTCATGTGTAAGAAACATAGCGAATCTATGGATTATTTGCTTTTGCACTGTGAGGTGGTAAAGGCATTGTGGAATGGTGTTTTCAGTAGAGTTGGGTTGGTTTGCGTGATGCCTATGAAAGTAGTGGATTTACTTGAGTGTTGGATGGGGCTTCAAAGTTCTCCTCAATTGGCTGCTGTGTGGAAGATTGTTCCTTTTTGTCTCATGTGGTGTATTTGGTGGAAAAGGAATGAGTGACGCTTTAATAATAAGGAACCATCTTCCACACAATAGCCACTTGAGGAGGGCAAGAACCTGTAATGGTGACGGAAACAATGGACAACAACCATATAGCTGTCGAGCAAGTGGCGGGAATGAAATTATCGGCTTGTCATTGGTGCCTTGTGTGGAGGAAGGTTTAGAGTTGGGAGTGTAGTTGGGTACTGTGTCTGGGGATAATGTTGTTCCCCTGGTTTCTTTTCCTTTGATAAATGATATAGTGGGTTCACCATCAGATTGGGTTTTGAATGAAGTTAATGGGGTTCAACAAATCCTGGGGCTTTCACATGGAGAATATGAAGATCAATTTAAAGCATTACTCATTGTGATCGAGGCGAGCCATGTGCTTGAAACCAAATCAAATTTTAAGAAAAGCAGGGAGTTAAAGCATCTTTTAGGGGCAATCAACTATGATGCTAAGGGAAGTAGCTCAAGTCAAGGGAAGACTAAAGGGAGGGCATTGTGAAGACATTCTT
This sequence comes from Carya cathayensis, assembly GCA_011037825.1. Classification (NCBI taxonomy): domain Eukaryota; kingdom Viridiplantae; phylum Streptophyta; class Magnoliopsida; order Fagales; family Juglandaceae; genus Carya; species Carya cathayensis. The sequence goes on from QGSO01000992.1 coordinate 113,311, forward strand.
GTAGTGGGATTTTCAGATAGAGGATTAGTTTTACGGGAAACAAGGGGCTGGGGTTGGAGAGGTGTGTCACATTCCAATTCGAGCTTGGTGTATTTTTGGTAGTTTTCACGGGCTCTTTGGGTCATTAGGGGCTCTCTAGTATGGGCTAGGTGTTTTCTTGTATACATCTAGTGTACTTGGTTACTTCTATTGATATATATAATATTTTTACTTATAAAAAAAATAATGAGCGCACTTAGGAGAAAATCGGGAAATTCTTTGTATTTTCTTTATTTCAATGGTTTTCTGCAATAGTGTTTAATGGAGCTTCAGTTCATGATTTTCTGTTTTCATTTTCCTCTTTATAGAATGTAATTAGGTGTTTTCTTTTGTATATTTCCAGTATACATGGGCTTCGCCTATTACATTCGTTGAATAAAAATTCTATCTTATGAAAAAAACAAAAAAATACAAAAAACGCCAATCTCACCCAAAAGGATGAACTATTCGATATATAGTCTAGGATTTTGGAAGCTGACTGTCAATGAGGCATTGAATGCCCGTTATCTTTCTTCAGGTGCGTTTAAAAAGTGCTAATCCCACCCGAACGGATGAACTAGTTGATAGTCGAGGGTTGTGGAAGATAACTGTCAATGAGGCAAAGATTTGTGTTATGTTATGCTTTTTTCTTGTTTCCGTATTATTTTAACGGTTTGTCTGTATTTATGGACTAGTTGATAGTTCATTCTATTTTAGCAGTTTGTTTGTATTTATGAACTAGTTGAGAGTTAATTCTAAAGAATGATCAAAACTTTCAATTGATCCAGTGCTTAAAATGTGTCTACTAGTCTAAGCAAGAAGTAATGGTTTGTCACTTTCTACTTCTAATGATATCTTTATGTTGACGAAGTGCAGAGAAAATTATATATGAACACCCACTGTGCTTCCCTAACATTGGGCTGATACAAATTCATGCTTTGAAGGTATACTCTTTTTAACATTCAGAACAATACTGTTGAATATCTTGCTTGTTGAATACATATCTATGTCATTTCTGTTAACAAAGGTATAATAAACTTGGCAGGTTAAGCGCAAAGGATACTTTTATCACTTATCAGATTCCATGTTTGTAAAAAGTGCTTTTGATGGGGTCAAGACGAATTGGTTTCTTGGTGTTGATGCTTCTTGTTCAGCAGAGCATGGTGAAAATCAACATTCCCTTGTTCCTGCCACTGAAAACAATCTATTACGCTGTTTTGGCATCAAGAATGGTACTTCTTTTGATAGGATTGATCTTCCTCATGATGGTCCACTGAAAAGGCAATCCAATTATGATGGTTCATCACTGCCACTAGTTGAGAGCAACCATAATGCAAAAGAGAATGTTCCTATTGCTGACCGGTATGGTTCCAGTGAATCTAGTAGAGGAGTTTTAAAAGAAAAGGATGCTTCATTTACTGGAGTTGACAAAGATACGTCACAGCAGGATATTATAATTCCAGAAAAGTCTTTAATTGACACAGGTAGAGAAGTTTCATGTGATATGAGGATGGGAATAAAAGACATTGCTGATGATGAACCTTGCAGGAGTTCGTCTTCTAATACAAGTAGGAGATTGGTTTCTAAAATAAAGAAGACTGACTATCTGAGCAAGGAGACTGAAGTTACAGAAAAAAATGGAGATTGCGTAACTGGAAATTTCAATAAATATGTTGATTTGAAATGCAAGAAGTCTTTGGAGGAAGCTTCACAAGTGAGACTTCATGGAAAGAGAGTGCGTAAGATTGAAAAGAAAGATGAAGATGAAGACTCGTTGAAAGGAAAAACAGCTTTGACTTACAATTCTAATAAAAAAAATTCCAAGGCAGTGGGTACATCTCTGCACTCCATGGGGGACAAACTGAAGACCAATGCCACCTTAGACACTATATTTACTGAACCAGTTGAGGATGTCCATTTGTTGGAAACTGGTTCAAGAAGTGGGAAGAGCAAGAAAAGGCGAAAGAAATCTTCAAATTCTATTAATCAAGCGATGGCTGAAGTTCCTTCTGCTGGGAAAGATGCTGGAGAAAATTTTAGTGCTGCTGTAGTAATTAAATGCAAGGTTTCAGGTGAAGAACCTGGTGCAACATCAGTTCCTAGACAAGGTGTCCAGGAGGCTGCAACTTCTGAACTTTGTGGAATCTCTATAATGGAAAAGCACGTTGATCTAGTCCATAAAGTGGAAGAAATTAATAAATTACCCCTCTCATTAGTGCACAAACAGAAGGCAAATGCTACCCTTGAATGTTTAGCTTCTGAACCTTTCAAGAATGTACATTTGGTAGGAGGAACTGACTCAGGCAGTGGGAAAAAGAAAAGGAAAAAGAAATCTTCAAATCCCTCTACTCAAGTAGATGCTGCTGTTCCATCTTGTGAGAAAGTTGTTGGGGAAGAAAGTTCTAGGGTCGCTGTGGGAATTAATCTGGAGGATTCAAGTAATGGACCACATTTAGATGGAGACATTGCTCAGGATGCAATGACTTCTGAACACTGTGGGCTCTCTCCGAAGGAAAAGCAGTGTGATCCCTTCCCTGAAATTGAAGAACATGATAAATTGCTAGGTGACTTGCGCCCGTTGCATTGAATATGATTTAATCTAGTCTTGCTTTCATCAAATTGTATCTTAATTTTAAAGAATGCATCCCTTTGATTTACAGGACAATTGTGAAATCTTGGCATGCTTAAAAATATTTTGCATTATGAAAAAAATGTGTTCGAGCCTCAAAAATTGTGCATTACTGCAAGGATGCTATCAGTTTTAGCAAGAATCTCTTGCATTGATATTATTTTCATATTTTTTAAAATTATAATTTTCAGAATGCAAACCATCATTAATAAATTTATTTGTTTGTGGGGTTAAAATTTCACTATATATTTACCACCTGCACTTCATTGATGCATTGCAGCTATGTTGATGTCCTGGAATCATGGCCTGCTGATTGTAATGTTATTGTTTGTTTGTAGATATCAACATGTGTGACACTAGTGCTGGGAATGTCAATAGCAATGACGATGCATCCAATGAAGAAACAGCAGTTGGAGTTGGAAAAATGAAAAATTTGAAGGATACTTGTATTTTTGAGTTGAAAGGATTCAAAGAGCCTAGTAGTCTCCGAAAGGACATTGAGCTTTCCAGGCCCGAGAATAGTGTCCCTAATGATGAGGATGATTGTGAAACTGGTTTGACTGATAGAGTTTACGTGGAAAGAGAATCATCACATAATAGAGTCTCAAAAGGAATACTGTCAGAAAAGTTCAAACCACCCAGTCAAAATGAAACAGACATGAATGCTAAAGAAGTGATTGCCACTTCTGAATCATTAAATGAGACTGGAATCCTAAAGGAAAGGAAATCAGTTAAGAAAGGAAGGAAGAAGAGGAAAATTGAGGATTCAGTTGAAGGGAAACTAATGAAATCTTGTCTTGAGCATACTAAATGTTCCGAACATGACATATCTTCAACTGAGCCTCATAAAACTATAAATGGTGATGATTACGGTTGCAAAGATAAGCAAGAAGAAAGGGATTTTTCTCCAGTAAAGGGAAAAGAAGTATCAAAAACAAAAACCGTTTGTACTCGTGTTCTGGGTGCCGGTTGGGAAACTGGTGAGGTCAATGGAGATGAGGTGGAGTCCTTGCAGCATATCAGCAAAGCCCAAGCAAATTCAGAGAGTACGGATGACAAAATGAGAAAGAAATTATCAAAAACAAAAACAGTAAAGGCTTCTCTTTTTTCTACAGGAAGGGAAACCTGTAATGCCCGTGAAGATGAGGTAGATTCCTTCCAGAAAATTGGCAAAACTCAAGGAAATGCAGAGAATGTGGATGAGAAAATGAAAAGGAGATTTAAGAAGAAAAAGAATTCTGCTGCTCAAGACACTGGTCATCACAGTTCAATGCCTTTAGCTGATAATCAAAGGAAGGCAGAAGCTTCATCTAAAATGAGAAATGAGAATCAAGGAAGTGAAGGAAAATTGCTTGCCAGCAACACTATCACCATGCAATTACAAGGATCAGTATCAAAGGATGAATGTGCCGAGCACATGCTTCACCTTGGAAAGAAAGAGATTTTAAAAATTTCCAGAAGTGAGGATTCAGTTGGAGGAAAACCGATTAAATCAGGTGAAGAGCACGTCAAAAGTTCTGAACATGACATATTTTCATCACACTTTTGTGAAACTGTAATTGGTGACCATTCCAGTGTGAATGCTAAAAAAGAAGGAAATTTTTCTCGAAAGGGGAAGGCATCAAAAGCAAAAACATTAAGTACTTCCCTTTTTGGTGCTGGTCACGAAACCAATGATGTCAATGTAGATGAGGTGGAGTCCTCGCTGCATGACAGCAAAACTCAGGCAAATGCAGAGAATGGTAATGAAAAAATGAGAAAGAAATCTAAGAAGAAACCAAATTCTGCTACAAAGAGCCTTTCAGTTCGAGACGATGGTCATAAGGATCCAATACCTTCAACTAATAATCAAAGTGAGGTGAAAGCGTCAACTAAAATGAAAAACGAGAAGGAAGAGGATGGAGGTAAATCAGAAGCTGGCAAATCTAGCACCACCATCCAACTGCAAAGATCACTGTCAAAGGATGAAAGAGCAGAGCACATGCTTCAACCTGAAAATAAGCTTCTAAAAGTTTCTACGAGAAGTGGGACAATAGCTCCACTAATTGGTAAGTCTGATAAGCTCACTTCACTTCCTGAAGATGCAAGAAGGCTCAGTATTGCCGATGCTGAGCTTAATTCAGAGAAGAAAAGTGAAGCTTTTGCTGTGTCAAAGTCTAACTTGGGGAATTCTAAGAAAACAGTTGATCAAAACAAATTAGGTAACAAGAGTCAATCAGGTGTTGGCCAGGCTGTTAGAAAAGCTTCTCTTAACGATGCTGGGGAAGTTGTAAATAGATCAGAACATGACAAGAGCTTGTTAGCCAAATCTGGAACAATTTTCAACGATTATTCTAGTGGGAGTTCTGAAGATGATGATGGAGTCAAAAATTCGGATTCCAGCATCAGAACTCCATCAGCTAATTCATTTTCATCTGACTATTCTGATGGAGAAAGCAATGCAAATCTGAACTCACCGCAGAATGGTAATTCAAATTCTATCTGGATTTTCTAGTGCCTAACATTGGTATTTTACTATGAGGTTATATACCTTATACATAACATATGTGCTTTTGAATTTCTTAAGTATAATTTGACCTTTTCTGTTCTTCATACTTCTCAACACTCTTAATTACCGAGTTTGCCAAACTGTTGCAATCATAGCTTATTTAATGAGTCTTATTGATCAAGAGGGCCACTTCCTATCCTGAAAATTCATTGCTATTTCTTTTATTTTCCAAAGCTTAGTCTTTTAGAATGTATTTGTTGTGGCTTTAATTATCTCATGGTAAGTCACTTAATTGTCTATATTGTCCTTATTCATATCTCCCTTAGGAGATATCATATTGGAGATATGCATATGAGAAGGTGAAGTAACACTGTTTAGGCCAGTACATCTCTCGACTTCCAAATGGTCCTTTTAGCGTCTATGAATGAGGCTGCATCTGTGTCTTCAATACCTTAGTTCAGTAAATAGATTGCCTGTTGTTTCATTTACTTCTCATGATGAGTTTCTGATCAATTTTAAGGCTTTTAAAGGTTAGAAGCTGAACACAATCATTATTTGTATATAAACTGGATTTGGAACTTCCTTTACATTGTGCTTGTATGATGTAAAATGTTTCTTTAGATGCCAGAATATGAACAATTGATGCCAACTATTGTCTGCAAGTCAGTGCATTGCAGTAACTTTATTGTTCCTTTTACTCTTACCATATTTCTTCAAATTGTATGTACTTAGGGCTGGGCATATTGTACACCGAAGCTATTATAGGAAGTTCAAGACATTTATATTCAAGAGATTTGAGTGGATAACTTGTTATCCTCTGCTACATATAGTTTGCAAAATTTACTCTGAACTTAAAGCAGCTAATTTTTCAATTTGAATCAAAATCGTTTCAGGATCTTATGACTCAAAAAGAAAGAACAGTGATGGAAGAAGCATCAGAAAAGCAAGGTAAGTGTCAGGAAGAATATGTTTGTGCACGCACGTTTGTCTGTGTAATATTATATATATATATATATATATATATATATATATATGAAAGTGGCATCTGTATCATACTGAAAAAGTATTTGTGCATCTCTGTGTGATGCTACTTGAAGCTAATTTGTCTTAAAAATCTGTCACTTCAAGGTTACATACCCTTGAATATGTATGCTGATTTTTTCTTTCTGGTTATAAAACAATAATCACATTCTCTCTCTTATGCATGTAATTAATCTATCAGAAGCTCTTCAAGGGCCAAGAGTTTGACCTTAGATACAATCCTCAGAAGTTCGAGCAGATACAAGAAAGCTAAACAAACAGCCGTTCAATCAGAGCTGGAGGACACCGAAAGTCACCCTGTTGATTATGTTCCAGACAGTCTGGTTGATATCTAGTTGGTCTGTTGCTTGGATTTTATTGTTGACAATCTCTTGGAGCACAAAACGTTTTGGTTATTTTTCACTGCCGGCTGTGCAGGCCAAGAAAGGAGAAACAACCACTCACAGTTTGGTTCAAACAGATCTGCTGGTTATCTAATTACATCATCTTCTGGTTTTACCCCAAAAGATGATCAGTTTTATCTCTCCATCAAATGGAATCTTGCCTAAAGAGATTCTCAAAGTTAAAACTGTTGTCTTGAGAGCCGATTGACAATGCCGTAGACATAATTTCCTTGCCTAAGAGATGCTCAGTTTGTAGGGTCCGATGCCTTGCAGGCTGTGCATGTTTGCCCATATCATGTGATTTTGCATATAAAGCAGCAGTATACAAGAATTTCTGGCTTCAATTTAATTCGATATATTTGCTTTACGGTAAAATATCTCGTCTTGTTTAATGTTTGAAAATGAAAAATAAGGTAAGTCTGCTAGTAAATAATTCTTTCATTGGCTGCATTTGAAAATGGCAATTTATGAATAAAATTTTGGTATATTTTTGGAGATGATTAAAAGATTTCTGAATATAATCTCTCTTTACAAAAATTTTAGGAAGAAAGCGAGTAAACTACATGACCATGGTACCTTTGTGTACTTATTATTAAAAAGTAAATAATTAGTTACCATAGTATGTTTATAGGTCATTTCTTCTCGTATTCTTGTCCCTCTGATTCTATTTTTCTCATCAATTTCTTCCTCTGTTTCGTTTTTATTTTATCTGGGATGGGACTCCCAGTAGACTTTCCTTTTCCTATCCTTTTTTTTATCCTTTCTCCCAAAAATATTGGTCTTTTATTTTGATTTAATAGTAGCTAAAACATTAGAAGTTTTTGTGCTACGAACGGCTGCAACCAAGAATTCCTCCACTACCCGGCTCTTTTTCTCTCTTCATGAGAGTCTGTTGTCCTCGCTTTGAGATGTGCTTATTGTCACTAGTACAATATCTGATTGGCCTAATTACGTATGTACTCCATTTTATTCTCGTCATTTGCTTATGTTCTGCGATTCTCCTTATCACAAAATGGTTGAGGATATTTCAGAGAAGGCGGCTGTATGTCTCTTAGCTACCGACCAGTGTTTTCTTTTCAAACTTCTAACTATGAAATTTTACAAGAAGGAGGCTTTTAAGATGATACAAAATTTATGGCACCCAACAACTGGTTTTTGGATTTATGACATGGGAGACAATTTGTTTCTGGCGGCTTTTGCCAAACAAGGTGAAAAGAGCGTGTTATGAATGATGGTCCTTGGATGTTTGGTAATAGTTTAGTGATTCTGTTGGAATATGATCGCTCGCTGCAAATTTCCAAGGTTCCGATGTCTTTCTCCACTTTCTAGGTTCAGATTTATGATCTTCCTATGGATGGAATGAATGCTAGGACTGTAAGGAAAATTGTTGAGAAATTGGGTCATGTAGAAGATATTGATTTGCACGAGTCCCAGCCAAGTTGGGGTAAGTTTGTTCAGGTTCATATTTCTTTGCATATAAGCCAGCCATTGTCTCGTGGTAAACGTGTTGCTCTGGGGTGTTCAGATTATGTCTGGGTTCATTTCAAATACGAGCATTTTCCATAATTCTTTTATTGTTGTAGCCTCCTTGGACATGGATGTAATGGACCCCTTCACAGTAACAAAGAATGGATGTAATTCGAGGACATCACCCTCCAAGAAGCCTCCAAGAATTAGAGAGAGAAGCACGAAAGAGAAGAAGAGATAAAGAGAGAGAGAGAAGTGATTAACCCTGAATATCGAAGTTGGCCTCCTTCCCAACTTACGGTTGCTTTTTATAGATGAATTGTGTATGAAAACTACCACCGACTTATTACATTTCAGCCAATTAATGACTTAAACGACAGCTACGAAATGGTACCGTTTTTATTTACATTTACTTATACTAAACGACACAATCACAATTAGTTATACTCAAACAACCAACAATTAACAAAACGCTGCGTATTGATCATTTCTTTTGCAACAGTAATTCTTTAGCTTGCTTATGCTGGCCTCAATCCATGATCTCGTCCATTCTTGCATGATTCCAACCCGTGACATACTCTCCCCCATTAAAGCACCTTGCCCACAAGGTGAGGAAATTTGTCACGCAAAGACCAATAAGGTTCCCAAGTCGCATCATCAACACTAGCCCCTTTCCATTGAACCAACACATCAACTACTGCCCTATTGTGAACCTGTCTACTTCGATGCTGCAAAATAGCTTCAGGCTCAGGTGTTAATTCACCTTGCAAATCCACTGGAGGTAAGGCAGACAATGGAGAATGATGCTGACCCAATTTCTTCTTGAGACAAGAAATGTGGAAAACTGGATGAATAGAGCTGTTTGGTGGTAACTCCAACTTATAAGCAACCTGTCCCACTCTTTGAACAACTTGGAAAGGTCCAAAGAAACGAGGAGATAGCTTGAAATTTCTTCTAGCCACCACTGAGTGTTGCCTATAAGGCTGCAACCTCAAATAAACCCAATCTCCAACAGCTAACTCCCTCTCAGTTCTCTTCTTATCTGCTTGAAACTTCATCCTTTCTTGGGCAGCAGCCAAGTTAAGCTTAAGAGTAGACAGAATCTGCTCTCGTGTCTTCAAAATCTCATCAACTGCTTGATTAGCAGTTAAACCAGGTATATAAGACTGCAGCTGAGTTGGAGGTCTACCATATACTACCTCATATGGAGTCATCTTAGTAGAAGTGTGAGGAGTTGAATTATACCACCATTCAGCCAGAGTTAACCAATCAAACCATAACTTTGGCCTATCCCCAGTAAAGCTCCTCAAGAAGTGCTCAATACACTTGTTAACTGCCTCAATTTGGCCATCACTTTGAGGATGGTAAGCTGATGAATAAGAAAGTGTCACACCTTGCAGCTTAAAGAGTTCTTTCCAAAAAGAACTAGTAAAAGTTGCACCTCTATCTGAAACAATATTCTGAGGCATCACATGCAACTTAAAAACATTGTCAAAAAATAATGCTGCCACTTTGGATGCTGTAAATGGATGCTTTAAGGCCATAAAATGTGAATATTTTGATAATCTGTCAACAACAACCATGATGACAGAAAATCCTTTCGAGATTGGCAATCCTTCAATGAAATCCATGGACAAATCTGTCCATATATGTGCAGGCACAGGTAAGGGCTGTAAAAGACCAGCAGGGTAGACATGTTCTACCTTATTTCTTTGACATAAATCACACTCTCGAATGTATTGCTTCACTTCACGTTTAAGACCAGGCCAGTAAAAATCTTGTCGAGCTCTATGCAAGGACTTGTGAAAACCAGAGTGTCCAGCAGATGGACTAGCATGGACAAAATTCAAAATTTTTAATTTCAACTCAGGATTAGAAGGAATGTAAATTCTGCCTTTTCTAAACAACAGACCATGTTTAATAGAAAATGCAGAAGTAGAAGAAGAACCTCCTTGCAAAACTGTCAACTGTTCTTGTGCCTTTGGATCTGAAGCATAAGCTTACTTTAATTCCTCCAACCAAATTGGTGTAGGAAATGAAATAGCATTCATCAAGGTGTTAGCATCCGTGACTTCCTTTCTTGACAAAGCATCTGCTGCTTTGTTTTCAACACCTTTTTTGTATTCAATAGTGAATTCATAGCCCAGCAACTTAGAAATCCACCTCTGTTGAGCAGTTGTCCCCACTTTCTGTTCTAACAAGTACTTGAGGCTGTGATGATCAGTTCTCACCACAAAAGCAGCCCCTAACAAATAAGGTCTCCATTTCTTGACAGCAATAACTAGTGCCAGCAGTTCCTTCTCATAGGTGGAAAGCATTAAATTCTTACCCTTGAGAGCTTGACTCAAAAATGCTAATGGTCTATGATCTTGCATCAAGACAGCTCCTACACCCATTCCACTTGCATCACATTTCACCACAAATTGCTTATTAAAGTTGGGCAAACATAAAACTGGAGGCCTGGTTACAGCTTTTTTCAGTTCCTCAAAAGCCTTAGTTGCTGTCTCAGACCATTGAAATGCATCTTTTTTCAACAAAACAGTCAAAGGTGCAGCTATTTGACCATATCCTCGAATAAACTTCCTATAATATCCTGTCAATCCCAAGAAACCCCTTAATGACTTAAGAGTTTTTGGAATTGGCCAAGATATCATTGCATCCAACTTCCTTGGATCAGCCTTTACACCATCTTTTGAAATTAAATGACCAAGATATTCAATTTCTGAACATGCAAAGTGACACTTTGATTTCTTTGCAAACAACTGATTCTTCTCAAGTGTATTCAACACAGTGGTCAAATGAATTAAGTGGGATGACAGATCCTTACTATAGACAAGGATGTCATCAAAAAATACTATGACAAACTGTCTAAGAAAAGGTTTAAAAACCTCATTCATAAGTGCTTGAAATGTTGAGGGAGCATTCGTAAGGCCAAATGGCATGACAAGGAACTCATAATGTCCCTCATGAGTTCTGAATGCAGTTTTAGGCACATCTTCATCTCTCATTTGAATCTGGTGATATCCAGATCTCAGATCCAACTTTGAAAAAACTGTTGAGCCAAAAAGCTCATCCAATAACTCATCAACAACTGGTATTGGATATTTGTCTTTAATAGTAGCCTCATTAAGCACCCTATAGTCGATACACATTCTCCAAGAACCATCAGATTTTCTCACTAACAATACAGGAGAGGAAAATGGGGATTGACTGGTTCTAATTACACCAGACTTAAGCAACTCAGCAACAATCTTTTCTATTTCTGTTTTATGAAAATAAGGATACTTGTATGGTCTGACACTCACAGGTACAGAATCCTTTTTAAGAAGTATCTGATGATCACGAGCTCTTTGAGGAGGTAAGGTAGTAGGTTCATCAAAAACCTTTCCAAACTTCTGCAACAAGTGAATAATTTCTGGAGGAGAATTGTCCTGATTCTTCATAGGCTCCATAGACATGAGCTGTAACCATACTCCTTTAGAACCAACTTTAGAAATCATTGAAATTTCTTTATCATCTACCAAGGTAGAAGCAGGTGCTGTAAGGCCTTTGAGAGAGACCTTCTTCCCTTTATAATCAAACTGCATTTGTAGGTCTGCAAAGTTCCAAAGTATAGGGCCAAGTGAAGAAAGCCAACTAACCCCCAACACCATATCACACCCTCCTAAAGTCAAAGTAAAGAATTCAGCAACAAATCTCGTGCCTTGGATTTGTATGGACACTACAGTAGTTTTGCCATCACTACTCAAAATGTCCCCATTAGAAACCTTGACCTGCATAGATTGGCCTTGCTGTACCACCAATCCACACCTTCCAACTAGTGCAGTATCCACAAAATTGTGGGTGCTGCCAGAATCAATCAAGATGACTACCTTCCTTTTATTAATTTGCCCCACTACTCTCATAGTTTTTGTACTAGGTGTGCCTACCATAGCTTGCAACGAAATAGAGGCTATGTCTGCAGATTCAGGCTCTTCATGTATCTCCTCTATAATCAATTCTTTCTCCTTTATAGGCTCACTAGTGGTTCCCATATCCATTCCTTCCATCACATAAACTCTAGGTTTAGTACATTTATGGCCTGGCTGCCATTTCTCATCACAGAAGTAACACAAGCCTTTCTTCCTTCTATCTTGCATTTGTGTCTCATTAATTTTCTAGTAAGGCATCCTAACAGCAGGCACTTTAGGAGTCCCTAAGATAGATCCACCACCACTTGACTGGTGTGAATCAATAAAATTATTCCTCCACAACTTCTTTGTACTCCAAACATATTCCTCTTGAATTTTTTGCCAATCCAAAGGCTTCATTCAAAGTGGAGGGATTCAACATTTTTATTGGAAGCCTAACCTCATCTTTTAGGCCACTCAAAAAACAACTCAATTTATTTTTTTTCAGAAACACCTTTAATGCGGTTGGAAAGCAATTCAAACTCAGTCTTATATGAAATAACAGAGTGAACATGTTTAAGGCGTGTCAATGCTTCCATAGGATCATCATAAGCATTTGAACCAAATCTGACCTGCAACGCCTGAGTAAATTCCTCCCATGAATGAAATATTCCAGAGTCACTAGCATCCTAGAACCATACCAAAGCTGCATCATCCATATGAAATGAAGCCAAAACAATTCGCTGACCAGGAGGTACTTGATGATACAAAAAATACTGATTAACTCTATAAATCCATGCCGAAGCATATTTTCCACCAAATCTTGGAAAATCTAACTTTAATCCCCTGATATTGGCTCTTTCACCCATATTTCTACAATAAACTTCTCCCATACCTTCTTGACCATCATCATCACCTCCAAGATGATTCTGCACATTCCTCCCATTGTGTGCATTAACCTCAGATTGATTATTACAGGAAATCTTTGAAATGTGCTGTAATAGCTCCGCAAACCTTCTATCCTGACTCTCCCTTTCCACTCTAGCTGTTTCTTGCTGTTGAACCAAAATAGCAATAGTATCTTCGATCTGTTTCTGCTGACGCTCTTGCTGTAGACGTAAATGATTCACATAATCAAGAATCTGTGCATATGATCTCGTTCCTTCAGCCATTACTGACTACTGATACCAAAATGTAATGGACCCCTTCACAGTAACAAAGAATGGATGTAATTCGAGGACATCACCCTCCAAGAAGCCTCCAAGAATTAGAGAGAGAAGCACGAAAGAGAAGAAGAGATAAAGAGAGAGAGAGAAGTGATTAACCCTGAATACCGAAGTTGGCCTCCTTCCCAACTTACGGTTGCCTTTTATAGATGAATTGTGTATGAAAACTACCACTGACTTATTACATTTCAGCCAATTAATGACTTAAACGACAGCTACGAAACGATACCATTTTTATTTACATTTACTTATACTAAACGACACAATCACAATTAGTTATACTCAAACAACCAACAATTAACAAAACGCTGCGTATTGATCATTTCTTCTGCAACACTAATTCTTCAGCTTGCTTATGCTGGCCTCAATCCATGATCTCGGCCATTCTTGCATGATTCCAACCCGTGACAATGGAGATCGAGATTGTTCATTGTGGATTCAAGACAAAGAACAGTCCGACGCTAATGGCTTTCCTTATGGTTCGTGGCTACGGGTTGGGGGTGCACTATTGAGAAATCGATCCCGTGTAAACACTAAGAATAATATGAATGAGGGGTCTTCTTTTGTCGCTGACTTGGATTTGGATTGCCATCGGAATCTGTCGCCTGCGAAATCACCAATAGTGGTTACTACTCTCTCCCTTCACTCACAAACAGTTACTACTACAGAGCAGTTGCAGGTGTCTTACAACCATTGGCTAACGGGTAACTATCTCCCTTCCACTGAAAAGCCTGTTGAACTTAGCCTAGATTTCTATGGGCCTAAATCAGGGTCGAGTCTGATGCCCTTAAATGAAGCCCTAAAACAAATTGAATCCTTTGTTTCTACTTCTCCCTGACATGGTAAGGGTGTTATGAAATTTGGAAACCATCCCCAACGTACTGCATTTAATCAGGTTGTCGGTAGTTCCATCCAAACATCACCATTTGGAGAAGCCTTTGAAAGATCTATTCACATGGGCTAGTTGAAGAAGTTGAAGTCTATAGATGATGATGCTATGGTGGAGATTCCTGTTTCGTCAGCAGAGGTTAATGCTTAGTCCTGTTGGGCACCATGAAGATTATGAGCTAGAACTCTCAAGGGCTTGGAAACCCTCGAGGAGTTTGTGTCCACTGAGATTTGTTTCAGAGGGAAGATCTCGATATAGTCTTCATCATGGAGACATGCTCTAATAATCGTTGTGTAACAACCCACTGATAATAATAGAGCCCAGGATTTGATAAGACAGATAGGCCAATGTAAGTTTTTAGCATAATCAAACCCATAGAAGCCCTAGTAGATTAGTTCTAGCTCAATGAACCCAAAGTCCATGAAGAGAACCCATAAAATAGACCAAAGACCCTAGTGGTCACAAGGTCCAAACTTAGTCTACAACCAAGCCACATGGGCCGAATACTCATTAAGGCCCAAAATCCATTTCTAGTCCAACCCGCCATCCAAAATCTAGGACTAAAGGAATTTCCAATTTAAAACACCAAGTTGGAAGAAATTATGAAAATACCACCTTAGGAAGTTTCCTAGAAGATGCCTAGAAGGAAGATTACATTGGACTTCTTTATTTAAGAAACTTCCAATTTTACCCTCACTTGGTTTGTCATTGAAGTCAATTCCATCAAGGCACTCCACTTAGGTTTCGTAATCCTTAATCTCTTCATTTATTTGGAATTAGATGGGATTAAACCAAGGACAAACCAAAACATGACTTTTCCTTCATGCCATGTATAGTCAAACCTCACACTCACTTTGTATTAGTCATAATAAATGTGTCTTTCATTGAACAACACCTAAACTACCTATTATCTAAGAGCCAATCAAAAATCACATGACAAAGGCATGACTCACACACATAAGGCCATATTAGATATCACATATCCATTCCGGGTAACACATGTCCAAACATAACCAAATTCCATCTCTATATTTCTTTGTCCAAATTAGACTAATAATATGTGCCACCAACATAGAATAACACCTGATCACATAGGAATTTGTGGCCAGTAGTAAAAATACAAAAAAAATCATAGAACACAAGACACACCCTTATGGCATGTCACTACAAGCCATATTCGGACCAACCTACAAGCCAATGGTTCGAAGAAACTCTTTCCCAAGTCTTAGAAATTGGCCCCAAGAAAAGAATAGGAAATTTCCTAAATCCCAAATCAGATTTGGCCCCATTTAGTCAAAGAGTCAAGACCATAACCACCTAAGATACCTATTCGGGCAGATTGTGTCCCTTGAAAGCAAAACAGAAATTGTCTACTTCCCACACGTTGCCAACACCCCATCTTCTCAAAATATGACCTAGACACATCACCCTAAGTGTATGAGAGAAGTCGACCCATGTCAAAGCCCCTAGCCACATGTCAAATGACTTGAACACCACTCATAACCTAAAAACAAGCAATCGGATACCCCTAAGGAAAAACCAACGATTTGAGTCAAGTTTGAAGGAAATTTTCTGAAGATTATCAATTCAAGTAAAGGTATTTGAGATAGGAATCAGATCTGCAAAAAGGAACCAAGGAAAGTGCTCTTAGGATCCAACCAAATAGGAACTATTAGCCTAGCCCTAGCCGAATCTCATTAATGAGCTTTATTCCAAATCTTCCACTAGTCCCTCAACTCACTGTGTAGCCTTCAAGCAAAAATGAGATCCACAAATCTTCATCTCCAAATTACACATAATCATGGTTTGAAACCATGGAAGAAGAAGAAGAAAGAATCAAAGAAAAACAAAGGGATAGCCAAATGGAGTTTATCAGCTTCTACACCTCACCCCTTCATCTTCAAGCTCTTTCATCACTTAGACAAGTGTCCCATCTCATCTTCTATGACACCCCTGATTTTTCATAAGAAACCTTATTTACATTATTGTATGGATGATGATTTTTGACTTTGAATTTTTGGCTAAGTGTTGAAAGAGCTCATTAGGCCTTTTCTAATTTTTGGTAGGAATTGGATCTTATAGTGTATGGTTCTCTAGCCCACAAGAGGCAAATAGGAAGAATAGGCCCATGGAATTCAGCCCTCAAGGAATTAGGGTATTGGAAGCTCAAGTTGAACCCAAAAGGTGGTGCACCACATGGCATGGGAAGTTCTTTTGGTTTTTTTTTAGCTAATCATTTGAAACCTAGGAAAGTGGCAACACATGACACTTGTCCAACATGCATAGAGGTTCTAGAAGGAAGTGTGTCACAACCCCACCCTATCAAGAGCGAGACTGTGATCCCGTACCTGTTCTTTTTCCTATTATATCAGTAAATTTATTTCTAAATGAATGCCCATATTGTTATTAGTGTTATTATTATTATTTTATTACTTTTTTTTTTTTTTTACTGAAAGAAACATCTAATAGACATACCTTTAAATTCCTTTACAAAGGACTCTCAAAGTCCGTCATCCATTTATTTAACATAACTACTTTAAAAAAAAAGGGACTCAGTCTGTGACGCCCCCAAATTCCGCTTGGGATTGAACGGACATTTGAAGCGTCGAGACATGCAACACAAGGTTACCTGCCCCCGTTCATGACATATAAGATGCAATGTTCCTAACATGCATCTAGCATTATGCAATATTCGCAGCGGATAATCTTTTTCTTTAGCAATACTATGCACCAAACTAAATATATCCCAAATACTTGAAACATAATTCATACATAAAGGCATACTAAAAAGCCGTGATCACCACACTAGTCCAAAATGGTTGTGATCAAAAGAATACTTGAGATACAACTCCAAAAGTACAAGTATTAACCTGAGTTAAATACTATACCATCATCAACATCGCACCGTGGCCTAGTTGACCGTATTCAGTTGGTCAGATTCCAATTCTTCCTTCGGGTCCTGTAACAAGATCTACCATTCGGGGGGAATGGTAGTTGGGACTACCACAGTGAGATTTGATTACAAATCTCAGTAAGTTAACATAAAACTCACACACAGGTTAAAAATGCATGCATGGCAGTAAAAGCATAAATGCATAATTATAGTCATACATAAACATAGTATAACTTGACATATAGCATGACTTAACCAGAACTTAAACGTGAACTGAACTTGACTTAACATGGCATAAACTTAAGCTTAAAACATAACATGAACAAACAACATAACATGAACGTGAAACATAACATGGACTTGAAATATAGCATGAACGTAAACATGCATAACATAAATAAGAACTTGAAAATAACATAAACTTGAACATAACATGACATGAACATAACATATACGTGAGCATAACATAACATGGACTTGATCTAAAACTTGACTTATCATGTATTTGATCTGAAACTGGACTTAACATAAACTTGGAATATTATTCAATTGTCTTGATTAATAACGTGCGTTAATACGTACTCCACAGTTGTTGTGGCCCCACGCATTATAAGTAACATAAAATATAATACGTACTCCACAGTTGTTGTGGCCCCACGCATTATAAGTAACATAAAATATAATACGTACTCCACAGTTGTTGTGGCCCCACGCATTATAAGTAACATAAAATATAATACGTACTCCACAGTTGTTGTGGCCCCACGCATTATAAGTAACATAAAATATAATACGTACTCCACAGTTGTTGTGGCCCCACGCATTATAAGTAACATAAAATATAATACGTACTCCACAGTTGTTGTGGCCCCACGCATTATAAGTAACATAAAATATAATACGTACTCCACAGTTGTTGTGGCCCCACGTATTATCATAACATAACTATGTCTTATCTTTCTTAATGCATGAGATATTATTTAATATCATATACTTTTCTAACATGGCGTATACTTGTAAATGGCACAATATGATTTAATCATAAACATTTCATGGCATACATGTATCATATGGCATACTTAACATGGCATACTTATAACATACAGCATTGTATGACATAAAAGATTTTGTAACAGATAAATATTCATAAAAGAATAAATCATGCGTAACAGATAAACATGTAATGACATGACATATATGATAACATACATACATAAATTGTAGTTCCCTTACCCATCATAATACACAATAAACTGATAGTAAGTTAGAAGCTAACTTACCTCGATCGTCGCGTTCTATGAGAATAGAGCGCGAAACACGAGGAACTGCACAACAGCTGGAAGAGGAACACTCAAGTCCTTAAGATTTTCACTTCTGAACTCAATTGTCATTTTATGAGCACTTGCAACACCACGGGCAACTTGAGGTTTCACTATACCCAGAAGAGATAATTTGACTTCAGAAAGCCTTTGCACTAAAACAAGTTCATTAAAATTATCAATAAAACCAAACAAACAATTCCTTTCTCAATCCATATACTCTTAGCCATAGTCAACCACAAGATGACACCAGTCACCCCGGACTATAATCCATAACACCACTGCTTCGGGACACTGTCATACAGTTTCCCAACACTACACCATGCTCACCATTGAATTTCTAGCGGGCTGTTACACTTCTTTGTTACGCCATCCAACCCTTCGTGACACGCCATCCGGTGTTTCACGACTTAGTACAGAGTACACTCACGTGAACTCTCTTCCATCCACACTACAAAACCCATCACTGCGATACACGTCTCACGGCGCATAGCTACGCGACACGGAGTACGCACTACGTGTACTTCCTTCGCTACAACACTCATCAACACGATGCACATCACACGATGCATCGCCATACCACACGGAGTACACTACATGCGTACTCCCTTCCTTCTACGACCCACATCACTACAGCGCACGTCGCGCGGCGCGTCGCTGCATTACACAGAATACGCTACACGCGTATTCTCTTCACACAACCCACCGTATCACATCTACAGCATCCAACTCACGCCTATACTTCACAGCACAGTCCACAAAATACACAATCAAACCTAACACTTCACAACCACACTTCGTTTCACAACTACGCAGCGAACTCCACAAATACAACTACACAATCTACAGCCAACCAAATCAACTATGTTAAACATAAATAACTAAAGATAGAGGGTTATACCATCGACGGGATAACACGTGCGTCGCTCGCCGCTCGTCACGAACATGCGTCGGAAGAACGTACGTGGCGGTAACACCGCGTACGGTGGCTGTCCACCACATAAAGTGGTAGTTTGGGCTTGAGAAAGGCTAGGCGTGGTCTTGGAAGACTCACGGTCGCCTCGTGGTGGTCAAAGGTGACGGAGCACGGCGGCATCACGCCGTGAACAGTAACTCCGAACGGTGAGCGGAGGAGACGCGAGGTAGCGAAAAACCATAGAACTTCATGGCAAACTAGGGAAAGGTAGAGGAACATGTGGTGGAGCTGTGGTGGTGAGGTGGTGGTCGGACGGTGGCTAACGGCGGCGGATCGGCCGTTTGAAACCATTTTTGGCCTTGGAGAGTGCGGGAGAGTGTGAGCTCTACGAAGCTCCGTTGGCCATGAAATTTCTTGGAGAGGTTCATGAGGATGAGAGGAACAAGATGGTGGTGGTGAAACACCACGGGTGGCCGTGTACGGCGGCGCACGGTGGTGCAACCGAATGGGTGTTTTGAGAAAGCCATATGAGA
>QGSO01000993.1:0-45000 GCA_011037825.1 Carya cathayensis
CGACCTCGACCTCGACCACCTGAACCGCTCCGATTCCGCGTCCGACTCTCCGTTTACCCTGAGTCGACTCTGAGTTGACGTCGGCGGTGGTGCCGTGCACGGGTTGCAGCTCCGATACGCCCCCGAGGCCTTCAACGCCATGTCCTTGATCTGAAATGACCAAATTACCCATGTTAAACGGGTTTTAGGGGTTTTGGAATAGATCAAGTACCGATTACGTAAGTACCAACCTGAGTAGTGAGAGATTTTATAGTTTGGGTTTTGACGCCGGAGGTGTCGAATTCTTCGGTCTGATCCGGCGAGTCATCGCCGAGTTTCTTAGGCCGAGCTATGCAGGTCAGCATTTTCCTTCCTCTGCGATTAGATACGATACGAAGAGAAAGCCCACTCCGCCCCCCCACGCCCAAAGAAAAACGGGGCGGTACAGTCGGTAATAAGGCGTTGTCTGAAAGCTGAAGGAGCTGTTGTTTAGTATTGAATAATTGGGTTTGGGGTTCAGTATAAGAGCGGAAACAAACAAGACAGCTACATATAGATATGTATACGATTGTTGCTTCGTGCCCAGACCTCTTCAATGTCTGCCTGCCACTCTTGTATTATTAAGCTATCAAAGATTCCCTCTCAAAATTAAAAACTCAATGGTGGCAACTTTTTCTTTTTAGCTGTGAGAGAGAGAGAGAGAGAGAGAGAGAGAGGTGATCGGAGTGATGTGATGTGCAGAAGAAGTAAGGGGGGGGGGGGGGGCAGCTAGCGCCGGGGAGCGGTAAAGGAAAAGGCAGGGCTTTGCCAAGGAAGAATCGCTATCTAATATAAATTTGCTTTACTTGATCTTCACCAGCCACCGGTTGTTTTACCGGTTCTTATATGTACGGCCTGAATGCCCCTGGCATCATTGCATGCTTCCTTCGGTACTTCTCATGGCAAAATTTCCATAGAAAATAATCTTTGCGTCCATAAGCTTTCTTTTTCTAAAAATATACTTGGCACAATGTTTTTCTTCTCTCAAAATTATCGGTATTTTAATTTTTTTTTTCTTAATAATTGAAAAAGTGAGTATTATTGAAGTTGTGATTTCTTTATTTTTTTTCCCCTTAATAATTAAGAATGTTTAAAAAATATTTGAAAGAAAATTAAAAAAAAAATACAATTTGCACATGTGATTTATATAGCAGCATCCAATATATTTTGATGTTTATATATTTTTAATATAATTTTAAATAGTAATTATACATAATATGACACGTACCCCCTTCTTATTAGGTAAGATGTAATGTCTATTTATTAAAAAAGAATGATATTCACGTCAAAAAATATCACCGACAAAAATTATTGATTGTTTTTTTCCTTTACGTAATGGATAAGAAGTATTTTTTAATTAAATTATATTTAAAAAAAACATATTTTAAAATATAATTTTTAAAAAACCAAAAAATAAAAAAAATAGACGTTGGGTTTGAAGCCTCGGTGGGTGTAGCCACCCTTTTAAAAAATGAGTTTGGTAATTGTTCTAAATCTTTAAAATTTTAAATACTAATCTTTATAATCGAAAATTTTTTATAAGATTATAAAATTTAAAATCTTATCGTTTTATTTTATGTTTTTAAATATTTTCTATTTTTAGTTCTTTATTTTTTTAACATATATGTTGACGTGGCATGCTGACTGTATATTTTTTAAAACTTAATTGACCATAAATAATAGGAAAACATTATAGTCACCGTTGGAAGCTATTAGTGGCTAAATTTTTTTTTCTTTTTTACTTAATGATTAAGAAAAAATTATTTAATATTATTATAAATTTTTTATATTTTTTAAAAATAATTAAAAATATTAAAAAATAATTTAAAAAAATAAAAATATACCTAACGGTGCCTGTAGCACCGTCCTACATAATATAGTAGGCGTCTTTCTCTTATTAAAAGTGATGGAAGTAAGCTGTCACGTCAGTATTATCGATAGGAGATAGTTGAATTGACCAACTTATAATAATAAAATATATATATATACAGTGATTTTAAAGAATTAACATAATAAGAAAATCGAGAATTGTATTTCATAACTAGAGGTGTAACTGGTTCGGTTTGGTCTGATTTTAGATAAAATTTAAGACCGAACTGGTATGTACCGGTTTTACATTTTTCAAAACCGATTACGTATCGATTATCCTCCTAAACTGGTACTCCAGTTTTATCAGTTTCCGATCCGGTTCGGTTCGGTTTTACCGGTTTTAATGTACTATATTATATATTATATAATATATATAATATAGTACATTATATATATAGTACATTATAGTACATTACCAGTATATATAATATAATATTATAATGATAATATATTGTAGTATATTATAATATATATTATAATTGTATTATAGACTATAATGATATATTATAGTATATTATAATATATAGTGATATAGTATTAGTATAACTATTAATATGCACTATATAATATTAGTATAACTATTAATACAATAAGTAAAATGATATAAGATTTTAAAATTTAATGTTATATTAATTAGTAATTTATCATATAATATAAAACTATTTTATATATAGTTATATATTATATATAAATATTATATACAATATAAAAAATTAATATATATATATCGGTCCGGTCCGGTCCGGTCCGGTTTTAGAAAAAGAAAAATTGAAACAGGACCGATTTTGACCGGTTTTAAGAAAACTAAAACCGGTACTGGACTGAACCAACCTTGAGACCGGACCAATGCCACCGGTCCGGTCCGGTTTACCGGTTTATCGGTTTTTTTTTTACACCCCTATCCATAACAATATAAGAATTATTTTTTATTTTAGAAAATAATGTTAATTGTTTTTCAATTTAGTTATTTAAAATAAAAATACTGAAAGTATCAAGCTTTCACACAAGAATAAAAAATAAAAATATAATGGTTGCTAACGCTGCCAAGTCAGCAAAATGAAATAACAATAAAGAGTAATCTATATCTAAATAAATGAGATGATTACTCTTTATTTGTTGAGAAAAAATATATATACTCTTACAAAGGTCTGGCCTTGTTTGGTTACACATTAAACACAAATCATCTTATTTTATATAATCTCATCTCATTTAATTATTACGTAAATGTGTTTAGAAAGCCAAGCTAGTTTTTTAATTCAATTAATTTAAGTTTAATTTTAAGTACTTAATCTCAATACAAAATCAGAGACAATACATGTTTAAATTGAATAATTTGAACTTTATGAAATTATTAAGAGAAGCTGTTTAGATTGATTTTTTTGGATTTATTTTTTTTTTTTAAGAGTGGTGGAACATTTAAGTTTTGATAGATGTGACACTACATGTTTAAATTGAATAATTTGAAACTTTATGAAATTATTAAGAGAAGCAGTTTAGATTGATTTTTTTGGATTTTTTTTATTTAGAGTGGTGTAACATTTAAGTTTTAGTAGATGTGATTGGATTGAGAAAACTTTTTACGATATGACTTTTGTTGAGCCTAACCAAGCCCTTTAAACAAGCCGACTAGGCTGAGCTCTGCTTGCACAAAGGCAAGGTCGGGTGGAAGACCCAGTGGTCTGCCATTCAAAAATGAGGGCAAGGCCACTAAGGGGAAAACAATAACCCACTTCCCCTTGGAAGCCCACGATGAGAGACATAGTGGGGCCTGTCGCATTAAATGCATCCACTCAAAAGGGCAACTCCAGGACAAGCCTAAATAGTCGAGGAGTACAGAAGGGTTACTGTGAAATGCAAGAGTATGTTTCCTTGAAAAAGGTTGACCACATAACTGTTGACAGAAGCAAGTGAGACCCTTTGCTAGAGCTAGGATGCAAATGCGTAAAAAAGCGAAATCTATGGGTATGTTTGTATTCCCTTATACTTTCTCTGTTTGTATAATCAATGACCATAGCTTTGGTAAGAGCTAACTTAAGCATCAGAGTCATCCCTGACCAGAGAGGCCAAGCTAGTATTTTTAATTTTAGAAACGAACGGATTGTTTAGAACGAGCAAACGCTAGAGTGCGAAACACATCCTTAATATTTTTGTAAGAGATTATAATAGTATTAGAATCCATTCCATATGCTATGGGAAGAAAAATTCCATGAGTTATGTTTTTTGGATTTTGTTGTAAAACTAACTTCGGTTTTTGTATTTTTTTCATAGCAAAAGAGCCAAATGATTAGATACTAGTGGGAGGGCACGACCCCGATTTCTCCTATACAGATTATTTGAAATTTGAAGAAAAAAAATTATGTTTTTAAAAAAATATTTATGTTATAGTATCTACCTTGAATAAATTTGTAGTACCTTTAAAGAAATTATCAAGTTCAACATGTTTTGAGGTTTGGAAACAAAGTGGCACATCAATTGGCAAGGAATGCATGAAGATTCCAGATGTTGAGCTCTAGATGGGTTCAATTCCTTAGTGTATTTCTCAATCTGTTTGGTTGGATCAAGTTCACTTGTAATTTGATTTTATCAATGAAAGTTTGCTGTTTATCGAAAAAAAATTACAATCGACTCTATCTCTATTGTTTGTGTTGGGTTAACCTACCTAAATCTAATTAAAGGGTTAGCTGGGTTACCCCATGTAGGTTAATCCGCAGGTTATACTTGTTAATCAGGCCAATTGAATTTGTGTCAAGTCTAATTAAACTCAACCTTATCTCTATTATTTAGTATGTTGAATCGTGGTTTCAAGATTGCCAACTTACAAAAAATAATTGGTGAGATCTCAGCACACTCAAAACAAATACACATTTGAAAAAAGAAGAATCAAATGGAAGAATAGAACTACTCGAACCAAAATATGAAGAAAAAATTGGAAACGAACCCAAGGACTAAGGACGGTTGAGGGCCACAAAGATTTTGCCAAAAATAAAAAATAAAAGCCAATGAGTGCATATGCAACAATCTTTGTTCTGTACATATATGAAATGGAAAATAATACATGTCTCCTCAATTTAACTGTTCATGTATTTTATTTTATCTTTTAATATTTTTTTTACTTAATAGTTAAAGAAATGACTATCAGTGTATTTGTATTTAAAAAAAATATTTGAAATAAAAAACAAAAAAAAATAATATAATTTATGCTAAAAACATACCGAGTGAGTAAATTAAGGAAGTATAGTAGCACTACCCTTACACGTGTTCTCTAAGGTTTTGACCCATGAAGACTTTCCCTTGCAATTTGATAAAGCTTCTAGAAACAAAAAGCTCCCTGTATTACTTATATTTGCATATTCTTCAATTCAAGTCTCTCTCTCTCTCTCTCTCTCTCTCTCTCTCTCTCACTCATATTTCTTTTATCTTATTGCTTTAATATGAAAATTAGGCTTTAATTGTTAAAACATTTCATTCTCATTGTCTTTTTTACTAAAAACAATTAACAAAAAAATATTTGTAACATGATCTTTTTAACGTTTTAGGTTTTCTTTATTATAGGAAAAATAAAAGAGAAAGAAGAAACAATTTGGAACCTTGTCAAGTTTTATGAATATAAATAATCATATTTTAGTGTGTGCATTTACTTGGATTTTATGCACTTTTAATTAAGAAATTACTTGAGTTTCTAATTTTTGTAAAATACCTATTTTCTTTAAGATCAAGTTTGGGAATTTTTTTTAAGATCAACCTAAGGAGTAAGGAGGGATGACAAGATCTAAGATTTTGTGCACAAGTCTTTTTAGATATAACACATGTTGTCAACTTTGGATCATGTCTTTCCTCAAAATTTATGTATAGTACCCACTTTAAAGGAAAAAAATTTGTTTATATTACAATTCATTTTCAATCAATCAATACAATCATGTTACTTCAAAAAAAATTTGTTTATATTACAATTCATTTTCAATCAATCAATACAATCATGTTACTTCATCAAGGTTTGGTTTAGATAATGAGATAAAATAGTTTTAACTGAAAGTTGATAGTTGAATAAAATATTATTTGAATATTATTTGTTAATATTATTATTTTTTTAAAATTTGAAAAAGTTTATTATATTTTATATGATAATTTGAAAATGTTGTAATAATGAGATGAAATATTTTCACTATCGAAATGTGGCCTAAATATAAATTTCAATATTACAAAATTACTTTTTATTTTACGTAGAGTTGCAAAATAGTTATAAATAGATATTTTTCATTTAACAATGCAAGCGGATGGCATATCCTAAAAACAAAAAAAAACAAAAAAGCTGATGGCATATCCCCTACAACATCAAGTTGTAGCTAAGTAACTGTGCCGGGCCACCTTAGAGTTCTTGGCTATCGCAAGGGTCGAGGGTTCATAGAGGGAAAGCTAACAAATCATTCACCCTCGAGATCTTGTCATCCACAATCGTGGTCATGGCCAACCACACAATCATGATTGAATGCCACTTGATTTCTAAAAATAAAATAAATAAAAAAAACTCCACATGGCACTTATTGAATGCCCACTATAACACAAATGGTTTTTTCTTTTCTGTTTTTTTTTTTTTTTAGACCAAAAAGTTTCATTCCAGAACAAAGTTTTGGATAATGTTTTGGTAACCATTTCGATCAAGGCATTGAAATAAAATATTGTGGTATCAGTATATTTCTGTGTATCATTTTGAGATTAATTATATATTATATATAAATATTTTATGTATATATAAACTAACAACTAATAAAATAAATACATATATATGTAAGTGTATATCATGTATATGTGTATATATATAGAAGAATTGAGTATTTATGTAATGACCCGTTTTTATGTGTATTTTCACTGAAGGAGTGGTTTTAATTTAATTAATATTATAGTGCTTTTAATCTAAATTATCAGATTTTAATTGGATTTTATTTGCTGTTGAGTTTAAAATTGTTGTTTAATTTTTTTTAACTCTTTTTTGGATTTAAAATTTAATAGTTGGTTTTTACTAGTTATTTATTATATTTTAGCTTGACGTTGTGTTTAAAATATTTTCTTGGTGTTTATTTATTTATTTGATGTAGTGTTTAATTTATTTTAGTCGTTTATGTTTTTAATATCGTTTTCGGCGGATCAGTTTCTGGATCCCGGAAGTGAAGTTTGGATTTCATTTCTTTTCCCCATCTTTTCTTTTTCCTTCCTTTTTCTTTTCCTTCTTTTCTTTTTCTTTCTTTTTTCTTCCTTTCGGTTTTCCTCCCCGCGCGCACGTCTCTCCCTCTCTCCCTTCTCTTTTTCCTCTTCCGCCCAGCCCACTTTGACCGGCCGTTTCTCCGCCGTCCGTTGGAGGTGTCGTACACCACCCCCGCCATTCTCTTCCCCTCCCATCAGACTACATCCCCACCAATTTTCAGAGCCATCAGACCCACCATTAGCCGCCACGAACGGCTCGAAGTTGCTACCCCCAACACTGTTTTCCCTCTGTCGCCGGTCTCTTTAACCGCCCAGAACCGCCGCTCACCGGCGGCACAGCCTGCGACACCCACCCAGAAATCTTCCCCTCCCTCCGGCGCACCACCCCACCAAAGATCTCCCCCAACCNATTCCCTTATACTTTCTCTGTTTGTATAATCAATGACCATAGCTTTGGTAAGAGCTAACTTAAGCATCAGAGTCATCCCTGACCAGAGAGGCCAAGCTAGTATTTTTAATTTTAGAAACGAACGGATTGTTTAGAACGAGCAAACGCTAGAGTGCGAAACACATCCTTAATATTTTTGTAAGAGATTATAATAGTATTAGAATCCATTCCATATGCTATGGGAAGAAAAATTCCATGAGTTATGTTTTTTGGATTTTGTTGTAAAACTAACTTCGGTTTTTGTATTTTTTTCATAGCAAAAGAGCCAAATGATTAGATACTAGTGGGAGGGCACGACCCCGATTTCTCCTATACAGATTATTTGAAATTTGAAGAAAAAAAATTATGTTTTTAAAAAAATATTTATGTTATAGTATCTACCTTGAATAAATTTGTAGTACCTTTAAAGAAATTATCAAGTTCAACATGTTTTGAGGTTTGGAAACAAAGTGGCACATCAATTGGCAAGGAATGCATGAAGATTCCAGATGTTGAGCTCTAGATGGGTTCAATTCCTTAGTGTATTTCTCAATCTGTTTGGTTGGATCAAGTTCACTTGTAATTTGATTTTATCAATGAAAGTTTGCTGTTTATCGAAAAAAAATTACAATCGACTCTATCTCTATTGTTTGTGTTGGGTTAACCTACCTAAATCTAATTAAAGGGTTAGCTGGGTTACCCCATGTAGGTTAATCCGCAGGTTATACTTGTTAATCAGGCCAATTGAATTTGTGTCAAGTCTAATTAAACTCAACCTTATCTCTATTATTTAGTATGTTGAATCGTGGTTTCAAGATTGCCAACTTACAAAAAATAATTGGTGAGATCTCAGCACACTCAAAACAAATACACATTTGAAAAAAGAAGAATCAAATGGAAGAATAGAACTACTCGAACCAAAATATGAAGAAAAAATTGGAAACGAACCCAAGGACTAAGGACGGTTGAGGGCCACAAAGATTTTGCCAAAAATAAAAAATAAAAGCCAATGAGTGCATATGCAACAATCTTTGTTCTGTACATATATGAAATGGAAAATAATACATGTCTCCTCAATTTAACTGTTCATTATTTTATTTTATCTTTTAATATTTTTTTTACTTAATAGTTAAAGAAATGACTATCAGTGTATTTGTATTTAAAAAAAATATTTGAAATAAAAAACAAAAAAAAATAATATAATTTATGCTAAAAACATACCGAGTGAGTAAATTAAGGAAGTATAGTAGCACTACCCTTACACGTGTTCTCTAAGGTTTTGACCCATGAAGACTTTCCCTTGCAATTTGATAAAGCTTCTAGAAACAAAAAGCTCCCTGTATTACTTATATTTGCATATTCTTCAATTCAAGTCTCTCTCTCTCTCTCTCTCTCTCTCTCTCTCTCTCACTCATATTTCTTTTATCTTATTGCTTTAATATGAAAATTAGGCTTTAATTGTTAAAACATTTCATTCTCATTGTCTTTTTTACTAAAAACAATTAACAAAAAAATATTTGTAACATGATCTTTTTAACGTTTTAGGTTTTCTTTATTATAGGAAAAATAAAAGAGAAAGAAGAAACAATTTGGAACCTTGTCAAGTTTTATGAATATAAATAATCATATTTTAGTGTGTGCATTTACTTGGATTTTATGCACTTTTAATTAAGAAATTACTTGAGTTTCTAATTTTTGTAAAATACCTATTTTCTTTAAGATCAAGTTTGGGAATTTTTTTTAAGATCAACCTAAGGAGTAAGGAGGGATGACAAGATCTAAGATTTTGTGCACAAGTCTTTTTAGATATAACACATGTTGTCAACTTTGGATCATGTCTTTCCTCAAAATTTATGTATAGTACCCACTTTAAAGGAAAAAAATTTGTTTATATTACAATTCATTTTCAATCAATCAATACAATCATGTTACTTCATCAAGGTTTGGTTTAGATAATGAGATAAAATAGTTTTAACTGAAAGTTGATAGTTGAATAAAATATTATTTGAATATTATTTGTTAATATTATTATTTTTTTAAAATTTGAAAAAGTTTATTATATTTTATATGATAATTTGAAAAGTTGTAATAATGAGATGAAATATTTTCACTATCGAAATGTGGCCTAAATATAAATTTCAATATTACAAAATTACTTTTTATTTTACGTAGAGTTGCAAAATAGTTATAAATAGATATTTTTCATTTAACAATGCAAGCGGATGGCATATCCTAAAAACAAAAAAAAACAAAAAAGCTGATGGCATATCCCCTACAACATCAAGTTGTAGCTAAGTAACTGTGCCGGGCCACCTTAGAGTTCTTGGCTATCGCAAGGGTCGAGGGTTCATAGAGGGAAAGCTAACAAATCATTCACCCTCGAGATCTTGTCATCCACAATCGTGGTCATGGCCAACCACACAATCATGATTGAATGCCACTTGATTTCTAAAAATAAAATAAATAAAAAAAACTCCACATGGCACTTATTGAATGCCCACTATAACACAAATGGTTTTTTCTTTTCTGTTTTTTTTTTTTTTTAGACCAAAAAGTTTCATTCCAGAACAAAGTTTTGGATAATGTTTTGGTAACCATTTCGATCAAGGCATTGAAATAAAATATTGTGGTATCAGTATATTTCTGTGTATCATTTTGAGATTAATTATATATTATATATAAATATTTTATGTATATATAAACTAACAACTAATAAAATAAATACATATATATGTAAGTGTATATCATGTATATGTGTATATATATAGAAGAATTGAGTATTTATGTAATGACCCGTTTTTATGTGTATTTTCACTGAAGGAGTGGTTTTAATTTAATTAATATTATAGTGCTTTTATTTTAAATTATCGGATTTTAATTGGATTTTATTTGCTGTTGAGTTTAAAATTGCTGTTTAATTTATTTTAGCTCGTTTTTGGATTTAAAATTTAATAGTTGGTTTTTACTAGTTATTTATTATATTTTAGCTTGACGTTGTGTTTAAAATATTTTCTTGGTGTTTATTTATTTATTTGATGTAGTGTTTAATTTATTTTAGTCGTTTATGTTTTTAATATCGTTTTCGGCGGATCAGTTTCTGGATCCCGGAAGTGAAGTTTGGACTTCATTTCTTTTCCCCATCTTTTCTTTTTCCTTCCTTTTTCTTTTCCTTCTTTTCTTTTTCTTTCTTTTTTCTTCCTTCCGGTTTTCCTCCCCGCGCGCACGTCTCTCCCTCTCTCCCTTCTCTTTTTCCTCTTCCGCCCAGCCCACTTTGACCGGCCGTTTCTCCGCCGTCCGTTGGAGGTGTCGTACACCACCCCCGCCATTCTCTTCCCCTCCCATCAGACTACATCCCCACCAATTTTCAGAGCCATCAGACCCACCATTAGCCGCCACGAACGGCTCGAAGTTGCTACCCCCAACACTGTTTTCCCTCTGTCGCCGGTCTCTTTAACCGCCCAGAACCGCCGCTCCCGGCGGCACAGCCTGCGACACCCACCCAGAAATCTTCCCCTCCCTCCGGCGCACCACCCCACCAAAGATCTCCCCCAACCGTGCCGCCGTTTGGCGGAAAAGCGCATCTAAGCCGCACGGTTTTTCACCGTTTCCGGCGCCGTCGCACCACCTCCGGCCACCATCTTTTCACCACTTCTTCCCCTACCTCTTGCCGACCTAACCCACCCATTTCCGGCCTAGATCCGTCACCGGAGCAGCTCCCACGAGTTCAACTCCGATTTGGGCTTTTTCCGCCTCCACCGCCACCCACGGCCAAAACTCACTTCCACTAGCTTCATAAACATCCCTAGACCATTCCCTATCAATTTGGTGTCTTGGTTTGTCCCCGTTCAAAAGTGGATATTTTGCGACCCACGGCTACAGTGCATTTGCACTGTTACGTTGCTTTCCGCTCATCGTTTGCCGCGCGCCGAACCTTCTAAAAATCATATATAGCGCTGTAAGTATTTTCCAAACTCTACTTTTAGATTTAAATATATATTGCTCTTACAATAAATTATCTGGTTGGTTTGTTGATTCCGGACTGAGTCCGAGGAGTTCGGGGGTCGGGTGGATGGAGGACGGAGTTGCTTGAATTGTTGATTTATGCTTGGTTGGTTGTGTCGTGCATTGAGATTGCATTTACACGGTACATGCATGTGCATTTTATTTAAATTGAGAAAAACATGTTTTATTGGCGTAAAAGGATTCTCGGGTGTGTGTGTATCACGACCCCAAGCCGGGATGGGGTATTATCTCGGTGGAGCTCCTCTGGTCACTCGGGAGCGTGAAATACTGAGTGACGTCCCCTGAGTCGAAGCTTGGCTACGAACACGCCGGGCGTGGAACTGAGCGACAATGGGAGCGGGGGCTAGAGGATGCTTGGCTACGAACGCGCCGGGCGTGGAACTGGGCATCGCTCTATGCACCGACTCCGTGGCCCTTCGCTGGCGAGGGCTAGAGGATGTTTGGCTACGAACGCGTGGGGCGCGGAACTGGACATTGCTCGTTTAGAGGATGTTTGGCTACGAACGCGTGGGGCGCGGAACTGGACATCGCTCGTTTATGTGTCATACGCGTGGTGGATGCCCGCGGTGTGGCACGGGAGCCAGGGTGTGCGGATGACCCCTAGGGGAGGTCATGGTGCACACGAATTAATGGGTTTTGGATTGAGTTGGATAATGGGCCAAATGGACTTTTGGCGAGACTTGTGTAAAGATTATGTTATGGGCCAAATGGGATTTTTGGCGTGCGTGGAAAATATGGTTTTATGGGTTTGGTACATTGGCATTCTCTCATGCATATTGTTTGAGTTATAATATGTTTTTATCTAGTGGTGTTTGGATTTTACTTACCTGCGGCGCCATTTTTGGTACCGTAGATTTTGGTGCAGAGTTCGAGGAGGAGGAGGAGGCTGAGCCCGAGGATGCGGCTCCGCCGGAGATCTGAGTTGAAGTTAATGTATTGGTTTTGGCTTTGAAACAATATTTGTGGCTTGTAATATTTTATTATGTATCTTTGTACCGCTTCGTATTTTATTTAAGAAAAAATTCTGGTACTTAGTTTTATGTTTTCGCTATCCGCTGCGTATTACTTCGTGCACATGTGTCGCTTGCACACACTTGGCACTCGTCGATAGGGTGGTGACCCGTGTTGTCACCATCCGGACGTCTCAATTTCCCCGTGTCCGTACGTGGGGATTTGGGGGCGTCACAGGTGGTATCAGAGCAGTTCGGCTCTGGGTAAAACCACATGTCCCGTAGGTGTAGTACCAGAATGTTTTTAAAGTTGTGTTTTAAAATTTATTTTAAGTAAAGTTGCTTTTTGACGTGTTTTATTTGTTTTGAATTTGTTTGAGCTTGTTCGCTTGTTTTATTTAATTAGTTATGTTATTGCATGCTGGTTTCTTTTTGTTTTCTTGGTATGTGGTTTCAGTTTTGGTTTTGGTTTTATGTTGTTGGTTTTATTCGTTTTTCTTAAAGGGGGTCAAAGGTTGTGGTGGCAGGAAAAATGGTGAGACCAAGGAAATCTACTCAAGGGCCACGAGACGATACATAGAGAGATGATTCCATTGCTCCAAGCTATACGGCAAATGACAGAATTTATGCAACAGAATTTTAGGCCTCAACAAGGAGGGCCTTGCCCAGAACAAGGAGAGCCTTGCCCACAACCAGGGGGTCCTTGGCCACAACAAGGAGGGCCTTGGCAACAGGGAGGGCCATGGCTACTACCGGGAGGGTCTAGTGTAGGAGTGCAAGCTGGGTGCACCTATGAGCGCTTTCTGGCGCATAGAACTCCACACTTCACTGGAGAAGAGGATCTACTTCAAGCTGGAAAGTGGGTCAAAGACTTGGAAAGGACTTTTGAGGTATGTGGTTGCACTGAGGCGCAACAAGTACTCTACGCCAGCTATTTGTTGTAAGGCATCGCTTTTGATTGGTGGGATACCAAGAGAGTAATGTTGGAGTCAGAATTGGGGTCTTTTGCCGCTGTGAGCTGGCAGCACTTCAAGAAAGAATTTAATGATCGTTTCTTTCCCGCTTCTGTAAGGCGGCAAAAAGCAAGAGAGTTCTCACACTTGGTCCAAGGGAGCATGACCTGGAACAGTACGCCCGAAGATTTGTAGAACTTGGGAAATTTGCTCCCCACCTCATCGCCACAGAGGAAATGCAAGCTGAGCGTTTCCAGGAGGGTCTACGCCCTGATATACGCCGTATGGTAGTCAGCCACCAGATATCTACTTTTCAGGATTTAGTGGATGTGGCCACTCTCGTGGAGCGAGAGAATAATTTGAGTATGGGCTCCCCTCCAAGGACATAAAAGGCGGAGTTATACTGGAGAAGAAGTAACTCTGGATCGCCTCAGAAGTTTGTTCAGCGGTTCGGGACTCGACCACAAACAGCCTCAGGAGTGCGTATGGGAGGCCGGGTGCCAATTTGTGGACTTTGTAATAGAGCCCATGAGGGCGAGTGTCGGCTGAGTGGTGGACCCCAGTGTTACCGATGCGGCCAAGTGGGACATATTGCTCGTGAGTGCCCCATTAGAGTTCAAGGAAGCCGTGGAGGTAGAAGGGGTGGAAGAACAAATCCAAGACAAGCAGTGCAAGCCCGGGTTTATGCTGTCACACCCGAGAGATGTTGATGATGAGGCGCCAGCGACCCATGATGCCGGAGTAATTATGGGTATGGATCTAATTTAATTTAATGTTGGATTTGATTTTTTTGGTGTATTTTGGTTTCTCCTTGGTTTTTGGAATTCATGGGTTAATGTGGTTGGTTCAGGGAGAGTCTGTTTATATGAGTTTTATGCTTGCACTTTGTTTGATTCCGGTGCATCACAGTCGTTTGTATCTTCCACTTTTGTTCGGATGTGTATTTTAGTCACGGAACCTTTGCCGAAGTCCTTGGTAGTGGCTCTACCTAATGGTGAAATGGTATGGTGTTCCAAGGTTGCCTTGAGTTGCCCATTAAATTTTGATGGAAGATTCTTGGATGCTGATTTGGTGGTGTTTAAGCTGTTAGGTTTTGATATCATTCTCGGGATGGATTGGCTATACCAATATTCTGCGAGTATTAGTTGTAGAAGTCGTGTAATCAGCTTTCAAATTCGAGATGGTGATTATCTGGAATTTATGGGAAGTAAATTAAAAGAAAGGCTGGTAGTTATATCGGCAATTCAAGCAAGAAGATAGAATGGCATGATCTGGGTGATCTTTTAGGAAAGTAGAATAATTGAGTTCTTTGGTTCCGTGGAGTTTATGAAATGGTCTATAACGTAATAGGTTGTAAGTTCAACAAATTTCAAGAATGGATTTTATGAAGTTTCAACAAAGTTTTAAAGTTGGGACCGTATAGATTTTAGGAATATAAGTTTATGGTAATTAAGGTGTTAGGTTCGACAAGCTTTGGGGGGAAATAATTAAATTTCGAGGTTTAGAATTCGTGATTCAGATGAGTAATTTTGTGGCAATTGGGGCTTTAGATTTTACTAGCTTTTAAGGTGAATGTTTTGGATTAAAGCCACCAATTTTGAGAATTTCAGGAAATGATTTGAACGCGTAATATCATATGATTTCCGACAGCTCATCCTTGTTTTACGGAATGGTATGTATTTAAATCCGTATTTTGTTTTCACGACGCTAACGAGTTTAAGCCACGCTAGCTTTCTCAACATCATTATGGGTGGACCCTACGCCACTAGTCCGAGCTGTTCGTGGAGGCCGAGGTTATGCGATGAACTTTATCCGATTGTTATAGTTGGGTGGATGGTATTTGACTGCGTAGTTAAGGAAGTGGAATTTTTGTTTATTTGTGACTGTCTGTATTGTGAATGATGCGTAGAGTGATCGGGTTGTGAGAAATACGGTGAGCGTATTTGTGAATACGCGCCGGAGTGCACTGAGTGATGTGTCTGAGAGGAGTCGCATTATGTACGTGTGATCATATCGTGTATGCATCGTGAGGAGTTGACAGTACTAGCGTCTCGTGTGTACGATGCACCTGAGTTAGCGTGTGGGTGAGTGTAATGGAGGCAGTGTTACCTGTCTAGTGTGATCACCGGTGACGAGGTGATCGTAGCAGATGGAGCTGGGTATGTTGGGAAACTGTTACAGTGTCCCAACAGTTAGCCATACTTCATCGTGGACTAGAAGATTGGATGAGAATGAGTGTTGGTGTATTATAATTTGAATTGTTTAGTGAAAGCTTTGATATACTTTCAGTATGGAAACTAATTGCTTTTCATTTAAATATGCAATAGTAAGTGATCTAGACTTGATGTTCCCAGTGTCAGTTCGTGCGCTATTATGACGGACGTAATGCCTAACTTCTACAGTTTTATTATGTAGGCCTTAGTAGTATTTATCGTTATGCAGTGCTTGTATTATGTTATAGATGATTACTCATGATCTGTTCTCTTATAACATGTTGTAGAAAGATACATGTTAATTGCTATAACAGTCATGAAGTTTGATTATGTGTCACGTATACGTCAGTAAATTTTATATTAATACACAGCATTAGAAATAGATATTTTGTAGTTATCGTGGCCACACTTGGTACGATATATTTAGT
The DNA here is from genome assembly GCA_011037825.1 of Carya cathayensis. Taxonomy (NCBI): domain Eukaryota; kingdom Viridiplantae; phylum Streptophyta; class Magnoliopsida; order Fagales; family Juglandaceae; genus Carya; species Carya cathayensis. The sequence continues at coordinate 16,081 of QGSO01000993.1, forward strand.
AAGTTATTTATAGGTGGGCCAAAATGATCTATTATTTTGTAGTATATGGTGGGGACAACTTGGAGAGTATAATTTAGTTATGTATTATAATGCGTGCACAATGTGGATACTATTATTTGTAGATATATGCGTGGACATGTGGAAGTATTTTAGTAGTTTAGCGTGGGCAACATGGATGTATATTTGTACTTATCTGCCACGTAGACTATTTTTTGTATGTATAATGCGGCCAACTGTGGATACTTTTTTGTATTTTTGCTGGACATGGAGTCGTAATCTGTGTTATTATAATGCGTGGCCACAAATTGACGTTATGTCTTATGGTGGCCACCAACGGAGTACGTTTAATAGATACTATAATGGTGGGCCACAATGGGTTTATATTGACATATGGGGGCCACAACACTGTAGTAAATATTTTGACATGAGTAGGGCACCCGTGAGATACTAATGAGCACATTGACGTAAATCTGCCAACAACTGTGGAGTACTAATTTTGATGAAGTATCCAAAATGTGGTCTATGAGCACAATACAGTAATGTGGGGCCACAACATGTGGAGTACTTTATATTTATGTATGTGATCTGGGCCACACACTGTGGACATATTGGCCAACTGTGGGCATCACTACAACACGATTGAAGAGAATACGTGGGGCAAACCTTGATACGTATTTGTTAGTACTGAATGTCAACACTGTGATATTTAGATTATAAAAACAATTATAAGTCAAGTTAGACAGTCAGATCAAGTGTATGTATGCTCACGTACAGTTATGTTAGTATATGCAGTCAGTACATCAGGTACTTTGTCGTCAGTACGTTCATTTATGTTTTTCTGCCATGAGTCAGTTATAGTGATTGTAGTTATGTAAGTAAGTTATGATGTTAACAAGTTCGTTCAGTTTTCGGTAGTCTGCATTGCAGTTATGTTTGTATGACTATATTTCATTATGCTACTATGCGATTTTCCTGTTTGTTATTTAATCGAGATTGTAATCAACACGTGGTAGTCATACATTCCCCCGTGGTAGATCTTTACAGGACGAAGATTGACTGCTATGAACAGCGATAGGCATATTGATAGAGTTCTTGTACTAATTGAGTGCTGTATCTTTATATCATAGCTAGGGATAGCTTTGTTGTATTTGAAATATGTCAAGATTTGATATTTTAGTGATAGTTGCTAAGAAAATTACGAATAGCTATGTGTGCATGTAGGAACGCATTTAATTATGAAGGCGGTACTTGGTTGCTGTTCGATTAATTCCGTTCATCCAACGGATTTGGGGTCATATTTCTTAGTTTAGATTTGGATTTAGAGTCATTTTTCTTATGGGAGAGTTCTACAGGCCGAAGTGATTATGATAGGTTTAATGCAGAATTAGCTATAAAAATGGCTTGTTTAGCAGGCTACTGATCTACCTGGGTATATAACCAAAATGGGTTATAAGTTGATATTATTTCTGATAGTCGAATTGGAGTAGATAGTCGTATTTCTTATTAAGTATCCTGTTAGATATTATTGAATGGTTAGCAGATTTAGGAATTTTTTATCGTTCGAATTGTCACGGTGGAAATATAATTTGATTATACGATGATGAGGATGATGAGACTTTTGGGATGGTTAGCAGTTTAAGGCTCTCACAAACTTGAGCTGTTGATTAAAGTATAAGTTGAGGATTGGTGAGTTTCATGGGGCATGAGATTGATGAGATTTTTGTAGGAGTATTTTAGTAGTATTTTAAACAAAAGGCCAAATGTGAGGGGTTCGTGATTGGAGGTATTGTTATAGGGTGATTCATTCAGATTATTATTGTACAATGGGTTAAGAGCGTCTTATCTAACCATTGCAGGCTGATTTGAGAATTTTAGTCGATTGTGGAAGTTATATTGGTATAACATTGAGTTTATTCGAAGTAATATTTCCAACTTGTGGATGCAATAAAGGTGATTGAGAGTTTTGTGCAATGGTTGATTATGAATGCATAGTTACCAGGTATAGTACAAGTTGAGTAGCAAGACTGTTAAACAATTTGAGAGATCTTGTGATCTGGTGTTAGTCTGATTTATTCGGTTACGTGGTAAATCAGACGTGTGCTCTCTGGGAGATTAGAACGAATATGATGGAATTGCTTATAGAAGTATTTTTTTTGGGAAGTGCATTCTTCTTACTTGTGTAGAAATGGTTGATGGTATGATTTCCTCAAGTATAATCTGAGTTGTGTATTGTATCCTGCTTGGTGTTAATATTTGATCTCACAAATTTCGAGGACGAAATTTATTTTAAGGGGGGGAGGATGTGATGACCCGTTTTTACGTGTATTTTCACTGAAGGGGTGGTTTTAATTTAATTAATATTATAGTGTTTTTATTTTAAATTATCAGATTTTAATTGGATTTTATTTGCTGTTGAGTTTAAAATTGCTGTTTAATTTTTTTAGCTCGTTTTTGGATTTAAAATTTAATAGTTGGTTTTTACTAGTTATTTATTATATTTTAGCTTGACGTTGTGTTTAAAATATTTTCTTGGTGTTTATTTATTTATTTGATGTAGTGTTTAATTTATTTTAGTCGTTTATGTTTTTAATATCGTTTTCGGCGGATCAGTTTCTGGATCCCGGAAGTGAAGTTTGGACTTCATTTCTTTTCCCCATCTTTTCTTTTTCCTTCCTTTTTCTTTTCCTTCTTTTCTTTTTCTTTCTTTTTTCTTCCTTCCGGTTTTCCTCCCCGCGCGCACGTCTCTCCCTCTCTCCCTTCTCTTTTTCCTCTTCCGCCCAGCCCACTTTGACCTGCCGTTTCTCCGCCGTCCGTTGGAGGTGTCGTACACCACCCCCGCCATTCTCTTCCCCTCCCATCAGACTACATCCCCACCAATTTTCAGAGCCATTAGACCCACCATTAGCCGCCACGAACAACTCGAAGTTGCTACCCCCAACACTGTTTTCCCTCTGTCGCCGGTCTCTTTAACCGCCCAGAACCGTCGCTCACCGGCGGCACAGCCTGCGACACCCACCCAGAAATCTTCCCCTCCCTCCGGCGCACCACCCCACCAAAGATCTCCCCCAACCGTGCCGCTGTTTGGCTTGAAAAGCGCATCTAAGCCGCACGGTTTTTCACCGTTTCCGGCGCCGTCGCACCACCTCCGGCCACCATCTTTTCACCACTTCTTCCCCTACCTCTTGCCGACCTAACCCACCCATTTCCGGCCTAGATCCGTCACCGGAGCAGCTCCCACGAGCTCAACTCCGATTTGGGCTTTTTCCGCTTCCACCGCCGTTTCCACCGCCACCCACGACCAAAACTCACTTCCACTAGCTTCATAAACATCCCTAGACCATTCCCTATCAATTTGGTGTCTTGGTTTGTCCCCGTTCAAAAGTGGATATTTTGCGACCCACGGCTACAGTGCATTTGCACTGTTACGTTGCTTTCCGCTCATCGTTTGCCGCGCGCCAAACCTTCTAAAAATCATATATAGCGCTGTAAGTATTTTCCAAACTCTACTTTTAGATTTAAATATATATTGCTCTTACAATAAATTATCTGGTTGGTTTGTTGATTCCGGACTGAGTCCGAGGAGTTCGGGAGTCGGGTGGATGGAGGACGGATTTGCTTGAATTGTTGATTTATGCTTGGTTGGTTGTGTCGTGCATTAAGATTGCATTTACATGGTACATGCATGTGCATTTTATTTAAATTGAGAAAAACATGTTTTATTGGCGTAAAAGGATTCTCGGGTGTGTGTGTATCACGACCCCAAGCCGGGATGGGGTATTATCTCGGTGGAGCTCCTCTGGTCACTCGGGAGCATGAAATACTGAGTGACGTCCCCTGAGTCGAAGCTTGGCTACGAACACGCCGGGCGTGGAACTGAGCGACAATGAGAGCGGGGGCTAGAGGATGCTTGGCTACAAACGCGCCGGGCGTGGAACTGGGCATCGCTCTATGCACCGACTCCTTGGCCCTTCGCTGGCTAGGGCTAGAGGATGTTTGGCTACGAACACGTGGGGCGCGGAACTGGACATTGCTCATTTAGAGGATGTTTGGCTACGAACGCGTGGGGCGCGGAACTGGACATCGCTCGTTTATGTGTCATACGCGTGGTGGATGCCCGCGGTGTGGCACGGGAGCCAGGGTGTGCGGATGACCCCTAGGGGAGGTCATGGTGCACACGAATTAATGGGTTTTGGATTGAGTTGGATAATGGGCCAAATGGACTTTTGGTGAGACTTGTGTAAAGATTATGTTATGGGCCAAATGGGATTTTTTGGCGTGCGTGGAAAATACGGTTTTATGGGTTTGGTACATTGGCATTCTCTCATGCATATTGTTTGAGTTATAATATGTTTTTATCTAGTGGTGTTTGGATTTTACTTACCTGCGGCGCCATTTTTGGTACCGTAGATTTTGGTGCAGAGTTCGAGGAGGAGGAGGAGGCTGAGCCCGAGGATGCGGCTCCGCCGGAGATCTGAGTTGAAGTTAATGTATTGGTTTTGGCTTTGAAATAATATTTGTGGCTTGTAATATTTTATTATGTATCTTTGTACCGCTTCGTATTTCATTTAAGAAAAAATTCTGGTACTTAGTTTTATGTTTTCGCTATCCGCTGTGTATTACTTCGTACACATGTGTCGCTTGCACACACTTGGCACTCGTCAATAGGGTGGTGACCCGTGTTGTCACCATCCGGACGTCTCAATTTCCCCGTGTCCGTACGTGGAGATTTGGGGACGTCACAATTTATAAAATGAATATATATTAAAAAAAATCACAAGCTTGAGTTAAGACACAAAAATAAAAAAAATAAAATAAAACAATAGATAAATTATTAAAACTAATTATATTTAAAAAAATATAGAATGAGGGGACATATTTAAAGTTATAAAAAAATAAAATTATATAAATATATTTATATTTTAGAATTAATTAAATACGGCTTGGATTTAAATTTTACAAAAATACTATGAAAGTATAATAAAATTACAAAAACAACCCGAAATGGAATGAGAACCGAAACGCTCAATTTCAACTGAAATGGCCGGAATTTGACCAGAATTTCCGAAAGGGAAACGGATGACCGGAATTTGAAGCAAAACGGAATGGGGTAGTAGAGTGTACCGGACACAGCACCGGAATGGCAAATTCCAGCCGAAACAGAACGGAATTTAAAACCTTGTTCCAAAGTCGTCACAAAAGATCTATTGAGATGAAAATTTTAGTTACATCTAAAAAACTATTTCTTGGACAAAAATTTACCTACTTATTCGGAACAGATTCAAACAAATTTTTTTTTTACAAAACAATTTCATTCGTAAATCCTATTTGAATGTAAAATATTCGTTCAAACATACATTCTACTATTCTAACGGGTTTGGTAATTTAATTTGAATGACATGAATTTGATTGATTTTATTTGAATGAATTAATGGTCCATTTGGCAACATAATTGTTCTCAAGTATTCTCAGATATTTTCAATATTTCTTTCTCACATATCACTCAAATACAAAATACTTTCAATTTTAAATTTTTAACTTTTTCATCTAATCATTACTTAGTCATTATAAATTTCCAAAACTCCCAAAAAAACATAAAAAACAATACTACTTTTTCAAATTTTAAAATAAAAATAAAACAGTTTTTTAACTTCATAATATTTTTATTTATTATTTTCTCTCTTCTTTTCCAAAATCCAATAGAATAGCTTAATTTAAACTATTTCACTACTATTCATAGATATATGATCGGTGCAAAACTGCAAGTGCACAGTATCGTAGTTTTATAATAAAAATGGTAAGAAGAGTATCATCCTCAGGGATTGGTACCTTACTTATGCCAAATACCAAAATTATACTAATCTCGATTTTATCTAGAGGAATCACTAAGATTTTGGAGTTGCAATTTAAACTAAAATTGACTCAAAGATTAATAAGCAAATGAAATAAACTGACGTTTGAAGATCAGATTAATGGGAAAGAAAACTTCTAGGAAACCGATTTCACCTAATTCGTCACTATGCTTTTATCATCCAGCTAATTTAATTTAATTCTATTTGTCTATTAGCAAATCTCTAATTCATCCAAAAGCCTCTTTCGATAGTCAATTGGAAATTATTCTTGTTCATCAATTCACACAAGAATATGCAAATTAAATAATCAAGAACACATTAAGACCAATGATTTAATTACTACATAGGTTCATACAAGTCTTTCGATCTCTATACTTACCTATGCTGAAATATTCAAGATCTACCCTATGATTCCCTCTTTCGATAGCAAATCACAAGATTAAAAATCATCTAATCAATGGCCAGTTAATTAGAAGCAATAAATTCAGAATAATTCAGATAAACAAAGAGAGAATTGCCTTAAATTAGCATAGACAATCAAGCATAGTTCGGAACTAGGTTACATCGTTTTCCTAGAATAAAGAAATTTAGCTCATACTAGAAATTGAATTCAACATAAACGAATTCACCATAATTGTTCTGAGAAAATTGGAAGAAAATAAACGCTGAAAATACTCCTTGCAGCCGCAACTCGTCGTCAAAAACTCAAGGAATTGATTCAAGGCTTTTCTCCCGTCTGTGCTCGTGTATGATTCCAACGTACGTGCAATATGTGGAATCCCCTCTCCAAACGGATGATTTGAATCCTTCTAGATGTGTTTTTCAGTCCCAAAAGGTGTTCTCCAGTCAAAAGGTACGGCCATAAAGTGAAAAATCACTTTTATAAGGTGTGACGGCGGAAAACCCTAGATCTGTCAAAATACGATATTCGCTCGAGCGGAGTGTCGAGTGAACATCGAGCGGTCGACTCTGTCTAACTTCGCTCGAGCGGCCTGTCGAGCGCACCTCGAGCGTTCAACTCTGTCTGATTTCGCTCGAGCGGCCAGAAGCCTCCGCTCGAGTGAACTTGTTTTCCCGCATCCCGCTCGAGCTCACTGTCGAGCGGTAGTCGAGCGTTTGAATCTGCCTGAGTTCGCTCGAGCGGCAAAAAGCCTCCGCTCGAGCGAAGTTGTAAAATCTGCAATACGAAATATTTCAAGTCATCAAATACCCCCAAACTTAAAACTTTGTTTGTCCTCAAACAAAAAGCAAAGCAAATGATAGTTTAGACCATATCAACTCGACCCCAAAGAGAAGTATCATCACTCACCAAGCTTTTATGAATTTAGATTTTATCACTAGTATCTTACTCTTTTAACATCAAAGATAGCAAGAAAATCAATCAAAAATTTTGCAATTTGTCAAGCAAGAGTTAGGTGTTTACTTCAACCTAAAGCTAAGACCTTGAGTGTGTGTGTGAGATAGTCAATTAATCCTCAAACCACCTGCAAACTCAGATAAAAGTAGAACAACCAAAATCAGAAGAATTCTCTTAAAACTTAACCCCATAAGTCCAATTTTCAGAAATCCTCTCCACTAATGTAGTCAATACCAAAATCAGAGATCAAAAGGTCTTTATTAAGCTTGTAATGATAGGCCACAGGGTGAGGGTTAAGAAAGAACTGGATATGGAAAATTAAAGCAAACTGGGAAAATACTTTGTGAAAAGAACACTAAAAGAGATTTCCACATGATTCAAATCATAGCTCTTTCTTTAGCAATATGCTCATACTTGTGGCATTAGTATTGCTGTAATCACTGATGCAATACCAACCATTCCCTTAACAAAATTTGAGGTAATTCACATTCCGCTTAGTGACTTTTTTTTTTTCTTCTTTTCTTTTCTTTTCTTTTCTCTCTCTCTTTTTTTTTTCTTTTGTCTTCTTTTTTTTTTTCACTTCCTTTCTTCTTCTTCTTCTTCTTTTTCTTTGATCAAACAGAGCAAATATAGTACGGATCATTCTCTTTCACTAATTTTCTCTTTTAAATGAAACTTTCCATCAAAGTATTTTCTCAAACTATCAAGGGTAGATTCATTGTTTTTCAGGCTTAGAGCGGGCATGGTTTATGTAGTTCAAAGAATAAATAAAGGCTTATGTCATAAGGCTCAAGGGGGTTAACTATGGAAACACACCATGTAATGATGGCATGATATTTAGGACGGCTGGGAAAACTTTTTAGTTGCCAAAGAAATGCCTAGATCATTTCTCTAATATTTGGTCTCAACTAGGATTTTGTCTCAAGGACCCATCAACGGATTCTAGAGCAAAGCAAAATCGAACTTCCCTCTTTCAATTAATTCAACCTCTTCTCTTCATAAGCAAAATGGAATCAAAGAAAAACGACTATGTGCTCAATTATGTTCAAGGTCAAAGATTTAAACCAAAGTACCCACAAAACTTCACTTGACATAAAAGAAATTTTTGAAAATTTTTCTCAAAACCATCTTCAATCACAAATTTCAGAGTCATAGAGAATTCAATCTTACTCCAATGTATGCTTGGTAAGTGAATCAAACAACCCATCAACAACCCAAACTTAGAAAACAATAGGATCAAATGACTATAGGAATTCACACCCCCAAACTTAAACTAAACAATGTCCTCATTGTAATGCAAAAGTAAAAAGGATTGAAGAAATAACTTCCCTGGTTTCATGATGAATCTTCCATAGCTTAGAAATTTTTCAGCTCTTTATTCATGCTAAAACAAAAACCTGCATCAAAAAGTAAATTATTAAAACTACATAAATAAAGATAATAAAATAAATGAAAGAATGAAGGATAGATCTATGGGTTGCCTCCCATAAGCGCTTTTTTTAAAGTCTACAGCCAGACTTTCCAATCCTCATCAATTAGGATCTCCAAGAGGAATCAATGCATAGTTCCTCTCCACTTGTTCTCCATAGTAGTGCTTCAATCTTTGACCATTAACTCGGAAAATATTCCCTGTCTTGTCCTTCAAGTCTACTGCTCCAAAAGAGAAAGCTTCATGAATTGTAGAAGGACATGTCCATCTTGACTTTAACTTTCCCGGGAAGAGTTTGAGTCGTGAATTGAATAGTAAAACTTGCTGCCCTGGTGCAAACTCTCGCCTAAGAATCTGTTTGTCATGCCACTTCTTCGTCTTCTCTTTATAGATCTTTGCATTTTCATATGAATCATTCCGGAACTCTTCCATCTCATTCAATTGAAGAAGTCTCTTTTCACCTGCTGCCTTCAAATCAAAGTTAAACTTTTTCATAGCCCAATAAACTCTATGCTCCAACTCTACAAGAAGATGACATGCCTTTCCAAACACTAATCGGTATGGAGACATCCCGATAGGTGTTTTAAAGGCTGTCCGGTATGCCCACAAAGCATCATCAAGCTTCTTCGCCCAATCCTTTCTATTGATTTTGACCGTCTTCTCAAGGATGTTCTTGATCTCTCTATTTGAAATTTCAGCTTGGCCATTAGTTTGAGGATGGTAAGCAAGTGCTATCTTGTGCTTCACACCATATTTAGAAAGAAGATTCTCAAACAACTTGTTGCAAAAGTGAGTCCCTTCATCACTAATAATAGCTCGTGGAGTGCCAAATCTTGTGAATATGTTCTTGTGCAGAAATTTGAGCACTACCTTTGCATCATTTGTTGTTGTAGCAATTGCTTCCACCCATTTTGACACATAATCAACTGCTAACAAGATATAAGCAAAGCCAAAAGAAGGAGGAAAAGGGCCCATAAAATCTATTCCCCAGACATCAAACAACTCAACTTCTAAGATACCTTTCAGTGGTAACTCATGACGCCTTGAAATATTTCCCATACGTTGGCACCGGTCAAAAGTTTTTACCAAAGTGTAACTATCACGAAAAATGGAAGGCCAAAAGAACCCACTTTGAAGTACCTTAGCTGCTGTACGGGTAGCTCCAAAGTGTCCTCCATATGATGATGAATGGCAATGATGGAGGATGTCTTGCATCTCTTCTTCTGGCACACATCTTCTAATGATTTGATCAGGGCATCTCTTGAACAACAAAGGCTCATCCCAAAGATAATAATTCACATCATGCAAAAACTTCTTACGTTGATGGTAAGTAAGATCAGGTGGTAAAACTTTACAAGCTAAGTAGTTAACAATATCAGCATACCACGGAAGTTTGATCTCACATGCAAACAAATGCTCATCAGGGAATGCCTCTTGGACCACTGGATCTGGTCTTTCTTCCTCTTGTTCTAACCGAGAAAGATGGTCAGCCACTAAGTTTTCACTTCCTTTCTTATCCCGAACCTCCAAATCAAATTCTTGAAGAAGGAGGATCCAACGAATTAGCCTCGGTTTAGCATCCTTCTTGCCAAATAAATAACGAAGTGCTGCATGATCAGTGAACACTATCACCTTTGTACCAATGAGGTACGATCTAAATTTGTCACAAGCAAACACCACAGCAAGCATCTCCTTCTCAGTTGTCGTATAATTCAATTGAGCATCATTCAATGTCCGGCTTGCATAGTAGATGGCTCTAAATAGTTTGTCTCGCCTTTGCCCCAACACTGCTCCAATTGCATAGTCACTTGCATCACACATGACTTCAAAAGGTTGACTCCAATCAGGCACAATCACAATTGGTGCTGAAATAAGTTTCTCCTTGAGTGCATTAAAAGCCTGCAAGCAAACAACATCAAAGTCAAATGCAGAATTTTTCTCAAGAAGATTACATAAAGGTTTTGAGAGTTTAGAAAAATCCTTGAAAAATCTTCTGTAAAATCCCGCATGTCCCAGAAAACTTCTGATTCCCTTCACGTTCTTTGGAGGTGGTAGTTTTTCTATGGTTGCAATCTTGGCTCGATCCACCTCAATTCCTTTGGATGAGACTCTATGGCCAAGCACGATCCCTTCTTGAACCATGAAATGACACTTTTCCCAGTTCAGGACTAGATTTTTGTCTTCACATCTCTACAAAACAAGAGCTAAGTTATGCAAACAATGATCAAAAGATGTACCAAAAACTGAGAAGTCATCCATGAAAACTTCCATTATCTCTTCCACCATGTCAGAAAAGATGGCCATCATGCAACGTTGAAATGTCGCAGGGGCGTTGCACAATCCAAAGGGCATCCTCCTAAAAGCAAATGTTCCATAGGGGCATGTGAATGTAGTCTTCTCTTGATCCTCAGGAGCTATAGCAATCTGATTTTACCCCGAGTAACCATCTAGAAAGCAATAGTAGGAGTACCCAGCCAATCGATCCAACATCTGATCAATGAATGGAAGTGGAAAATGATCCTTCCTTGTTGCTTTATTCAACTTGCGGTAATCCATGCATACACGCCATCCCGTGACTGTTCTTGTAGGAATGAACTCATTGTTGTCATTTTTCACCACCGTCATTCCACCTTTCTTTGGTACAACTTGCACTGGACTTACCCATGAGCTATCTGAAATAGCATATATAATTCCAGCATTAAGGAGTTTCAAAATCTCAGCTCTCAGAACTTCCTTCATTGCTGGATTTAATCTTCTTTGGTGCTCGATCGTTGGTTTGTTAAGCTCCTCCATTAAAATCTTGTGCATGCAAATGGATGGACTTATTCCTTTTATGTCAGAAATAGTCCATCCCAAGGCTATTCTATGCTCCCTCAATACACGTAGCAACTTTTCCTCTTCTTCGGGTGTGAGTGATGTAGCAACAATCACTGGAAAGGTATCGCTATCACCCAAGAATGCATAGCGAAGATGCTCAGGTAATTGCTTCAACTCCGGAGTTGTATTTTTCTGCACCTTTTCTTGAGCATTTTCAGATTCACTCTTTGGTACCACCGGCTCTAGCTTCCCCACTTCATTACTAATTGATGTAACCTGCTGCAAGGCTCCCAAAGAAAAAACATAGTGGAGAAATTCTTCACTAACAAAAGGCAAGTCAGATTCACAAACAGCAGAATTATTAAAATCACAAGCATGAGATGAAGTGGTGATACAACGTTCTAGGTGATCGGATGGCATCTCTTCTTGAAAAGCCTCTTCTACACATTGCTTAATGACATCCACCCGGAAGCAAGTATTTGGATCTTCAGGAAATTTCATGGCTTGATAGATGTTGAACATTACTTCTTCCTTGTTCACTCTCAATGTTAACTCACCCTTTTGAACATCAATCAAAGCTCTTCCCGTGGCCAAGAATGGTCGGCCAAGAATTAGTGGGACTTCTTCATCTTCCTCCATATCTAACACCACAAAATCAGCCGGGAAGATAAACTTATCCACCTTTACCAACACGTCTTCTATGATCCCACGTGGATACTTGATAGACCGATCCGCTAATTGCAAGGAAATTGTTGTATGCTTCATCTCTCCAAGTCCTAATTTCCTGCAAATAGAAAGTGGCATAAGATTAATGCTAGCACCAAGGTCACATAAAACTCTATCAAAAAATGAATTCCCAATAGTGCAAGGCAAAGTGAAACTCCCCGGATCTTTTAATTTCTGAGGTAATTTCTTTTGAAGAATGGCACTGCATTCTTCAGAAAGCTTCACTGTTTCAAACTCCTCCAACCTTCTCTTCTTGGAAATTATGTCCTTCAGAAACTTGACATAATTTGGCATTTGTTCCAAAGCATCTGCAAAAGGAATATTAATGTGAATTTTCTTAAAAATATCCAAAAATTTAAAAAATTGCTTATCTAATTTTTGCTTTTGAAAACGCTGAGGGTAAGGAAGTGGAGGAGCGAGAATAGGAGGATTGTCAGGAAATGAAATTGATGGAGGCAAGTCGGTCTCCTCTGGTGTATCATTGACAATCTCCTCTTCTTCTACTTGATCTTTGCTTTGGCCATTGTGCACAACTGTAGGGTTGGACTTGCTCTCCTTTAATGGTGTCCTCTCTATTTCTTTTCCACTCCTAAGTGTGATGGCCTTGCATTGTTCTTTTGGATTTACTTCAGTGTTGCTCGGAAAAGCTCCTCTTTGTTGGGCATTGATTGTAGTGGCTAGTTGCCCAATTTGCACTTCAAGATTCTTCATAGTGGCTCCCATATTACTACAATGAGTCTCTATGTTTTCCAGCCGTGAATCAGTCTTTTTAAACCTTGCATTGGTTTCCTGAACAAAGGAAACCATGGCATCCTCAAGTGACATCTTCTTCTCGCTTGGTTGACTATCAAATCCTGGAGGATGTTGAGGTTGCAACACATTCTTCGTATTTCCATATGACAAATTCTCATGATTTCTAAGTCCTGGATGATAGTAATTTGGCATAGGATTACCACGATAGTTGTAGTTCCGATTGTTGATGTATTGAACTTGTTCTTGACTCGCTTCATTACTTGGAACTGTCATGCTCGCAGATGCAACATATTCTGTACTTTGTGGTATCCTCTGTGTTGTCAAGGCTGAAATCTGATGAGATAGAGTAGCAACTTGAGCTGAAAGGGCTGCTATCGGCTCTAAGTCATGAATTCCAGCAACCTTCTTAGCCAAAGTTCTCTCAGTTGGCCATTGATAATTGTTTGAGGCCATTTCTTCCAAAAGGGCAGTAGCACCCGCAGCTGTCTTCGACATCAAAGTGCCACCAGATGCTGCATCAACTATGGTTCGAGTTTGCCCATTTAACCCATTGTAGAACATCTGAACTTGCAACCAATCTGGCAATCCATGTTGTGGGCAACGTCGAATCAAGTCTTTATACCTTTCCCATGCTTCATAAAGTGACTCAAAATCATTCTGCTTGAACTGGCCAATCTCACTCCTGAGTTGGGCTGTTTTTGCAGGAGGGAAGAATTTAGCAAGAAACCTCTCAACCATGTCCTGCCAACTAATGATGCTTCCCGGTTGTAGAGATTGTAGCCAACCTCTAGCCTTGTCCCTCAAAGAAAAAGGAAACAATCTCAGTCTAATGGTGTCTTCAGTAACACCATTGATCTTCACAGTGTCCAAATCTCCAAGAACATTGCCAAATGAATGTTGGGATCATCAAGTGGCGATCCGCTGAATTGAGCCTGCTGCACCATGCTAATCAAAGCTGGTTTGAGCTCAAAGTTGTTGGCATTAATAGTTTGGTGCCTTATACTCGAGTAATTTCCATTCACTACTGGCCGAACATAGTCCTTCAAGGTGCGTGGTAGTGCCTCACGTTCTTCTTCAGCCATGGCTAGTATCTTATTTCTTCTTCTTGATCTAAGAGTTCTTTCAATCTCAGGATCAAAAGGAATAATAGCACGAGATCTAGCACGGCGCATCCAACGTCAAAAATACACCTGTAGAACAATAAAAGTAAAATATAAGAACAACTTAAAATAAAATTCTAAATTAAAACCAAAATTACTTAGTATCGATATTGACAAAAAGAATAAGATTAAACCAATCCCCGGCAACGGCGCCAAAAACTTGATCGGTGCAAAACTGCAAGTGCACAGTATCGTAGTTTTATAATAAAAATGGTAAGAAGAGTATCGTCCTCAGGGATTGGTACCTTACTTATGCCAAATACCAAAATTATACTAATCTCGATTTTATCTAGAGGAATTACTAAGATTTTGGAGTTGCAATTTAAACTAAAATTGACTCAAAGATTAATAAGCAAATGAAATAAACTGACGTTTGAAGATCAGATTAATGGGAAAGAAAACTTCTAGGAAACCTAATTCGTCACTATGCTTTTATCATCCAGCTAATTTAATTTAATTCTATTTGTCTATTAGCAAATCTCTAATTCATCCAAAAGCCTCTTTCGATAGTCAATTGAAAATTATTCTTGTTCATCAATTCACACAAGAATATACAAATTAAATAATCAAGAACACATTAAGACCAATGATTTAATTACTACATAGGTTCATACAAGTCTTTCGATCTCTATACTTACCTATGCTGAAATATTCAAGATCTACCCTATGATTCCCTCTTTCGATAGCAAATCACAAGATTAAAAATCATCTAATCAATGGCCAGTTAATTAGAAGCAATAAATTCAGAATAATTCAGATAAACAAAGAGAGAATTGCCTTAAATTAGCATAGACAATCAAGCATAGTTCGGAACTAGGTTACATCGTTTTCCTATAATAAAGAAATTTAGCTCATATTAGAAATTGAATTCAACATAAATGAATTCACCATAATTGTTCTGAGAAAATTGGAAGAAAATAAACGCTGAAAATACTCCTTGCAGCCGCAACTCGTCGTCAAAAACTCAAGGAATTGATTCAAGGCTTTTCTCCCGTCTGTGCTCGTGTATGATTCCAACGTACGTGCAATATGTGGAATCCCCTCTCCAAAACGATTGATTTGAATCCTTCTAGATGTGTTTTTCAGTCCCAAAAAGTGTTCTCCAGTCAAAAGGTACGGCCATAAAGTGAAAAATCACTTTTATAAGGTGTGACGGCGGAAAACCCTAGATCTGTCAAAATCACTTTTCACATGAGCGACAATAGATGTTTGCATCCTTAAATATGGTGGGCCAATAAAATCTACACTACAAAATTTTTGCAGCGGTTTTCTTCATTGAAAAGTGGCCCCCACAAGCTTTGGAGTGACAAAATTTCAAGACGCTAGCAATCTCTTCATCAAAGATGCAATGCCTTAAAATTTGGTCAGGGCAGTATTTGAAAAGAAAAGGATCATCTCAATAGAAATTAGTACCTCAGTTATGAACTTCCTCTTGTCTTGAGCACTCCAATCCACCGGTATCTCACCTGCAGCCAAATAATTCACAATATGAGCAAACCATAGTAGAGAAGTAATAGATAGTAAATGCTCATCGGGAAAATCATCCCTGATTGGCAGGTGGTCAGATGTGTTCTCAAATGTGAGCCTCGAGAGATAGTCAGCCACTACGTTCTCCACTCCTTTCTTGTCTTTGATGGTGATGTCAAATTCCTCCAAAAGTAAAATCCATCGTATTAATCGTGCCTTAGCATCTTTCTTTGAAAGAAGGTATTTAAGGGCTGCATAATCTGTAAAAATAATAATAGGAGAACCAATCAAGTAAGCACGAAACTTATCCAAAGCAAACACTACTGTAGCAACTCTTTTTCAGTGGTAGAGTAATTCATCTGAGCACTATTTAGAGTTCTACTAGCATAGTAAATGACAAAAGGCTTTCCCTCCCTTCGCTGTCCAAGTACAGCACCTACAGCAAAATCACTTGCATTACACATAATCTCAAAAGAAAAAGTCCAATCAGGTGGTTGCATCATGGGTGCTGAGGTAAGCTTGTCAATTAGCGTTTTAAAGGCCTCTTGACAATCTTGTGTCCACTCAAATGGGGCATCTTTAGATAGGAGGTCACATAGTGGTCTAGATATGGTGGAAAAATTCTGTATGAACCTCCTATAAAAGCCCGCATGACCAAGAAAGGATCTCACATCCTTTACTATCCTAGGTGTAGGCAACTTAGAGATTAATTCAATCTTAGATTGATCTACCTCTATCCCCCTAGGAGAAATAATATGCCCTAACACAATGCCTGAAGGTACCATAAAGTGGCATTTTTCGCAATTCAAAACCAATTCCTTCTCCTCACAACGAGTCAACACCCTCTCTAAATTCAATAAGCATGCATCAAAAGTAGATCCAAAAACAGTCAAGTCATCCATAAAAACTTCCATGCAATTTTCAATCATGTCACTAAAAATGCTCATCATGCAACGTTGAAAAGTAGCAGGTGCATTACACAATCCAAATGGCATTCTACGAAAAGCATAAGTACCGAAAGGACAAGTGAAAGTGGTTTTATCCTGGTCTTCTAATGCAATTTCAATTTGATAATAACAAGAATAACCATCCAAGAAACAATAGAAAGGATGACCAGCCACACGCTCAAGAATTTGATCAATAAAAGGGAGAGGAATATGGTCTTTCCGGGTGGCAGCATTCAATTTTCTATAATCAATGCACATCCGCCACATAGTCACAAGTTTTGTAGGGACTAGCTCTCCCAGATCATTTTTCACCACAGTAACACCTGACTTCTTAGGAACAACCTGTGTAAGACTTACCCATTTACTATCAGCAATAGGATATATAATTCCTGCATCTAATAGTTTCAATACTTCATTCTTCACCACTTCTTTCATGGTAGGATTAAGCCTACGCTAGGGGTCTCCACGAGGGCTAGTTCCTTCCTCCAAATTAATTTTATGAGAACAGACCAGGGGACTAACACCTTTTATATCAGCAATGCTCCAACCTAAGGCTGACTTATGCTTACTTAGGATCCGAATTAATTTCTCACCTTGAGACTCAGACAATTTAGATGAGATAATAACAGGAAAAGTATCACCTGGACCAAGGAAAGCATACTTTAAACCCTTAGGCAGAGGTTTCAGTTCAACTTTGAGTGCTTTCACACTTGAAGGAATTTGTTTTTCCTCTTTCTCAGGCAACTCCTCAAACTTCGGTTGCCAGGCCCGAGTGCCATAGTCTTGAGTTCTATCAAAGATAGTACAAATATCAGCTACATCAGATGGATTATTGATAGAATCAAACTCATAATTAACAAGAAAATATTCAAGGGGGTCAAAATCATAAGCTATAGAAACTCCTCTTTCTATGAATGAGTCAATCATGTATATCTGGTGGCTCTCATCATAATCTTCTGGTTGTTTTGCAATATGGAAGATATTCACCTCGAGAGTCATGTTTCCAAAAGAAAGCTTCATGAGCCCATTTCTGCAATTAATAAGAGCATTAGCAGTAGCAAGGAAAGGCCTACCTAAAATCACATGAATTTTAGAAGTAGTATCAACAACATAGCTAGTGTCAAGGATTAGGAAATCAACAGGATAATAAAATTTATCAATTTGAATTAGAACATCCTTTACCACACCCCGGGGTACTTTGACTGAATGGTCAGCCAATTGCAATACCACAGTGGTTGGTTTGATTTCTCCCAACCCCAACTGCAAATAAATAGAATATGGCATTAGATTCATGCTAGCTCCTAAATCTAGCAAAGCTTGCCCAAACTCATGATTTCCATTACTGGATGCAATGGTTGGGCAACCAGGATCCTTGTACTTGGGAGGAATCCGCTGCTCAATTAGAGCACTAACTTGCTCTGTCAGGAATGTTGTCTTCTTCACATGGTACTTCCTCTTAACTATACACAAATCTTTAATAACTTTTGCATAAGTAGGAACTTGTTTCATAACATGCAAAAGAGAGAGGTTAATTTTTACCTGCTTGAGATTCTCCAAGATTTCATTGTTAGGATCCAAAGTTCGCTTATTCAGTTTTAAAGCTTGAGGAAATGGTACTTTAACTGTGCTCTTTATTACCTCGGCTTCTTTGGGCAGCTCGGCACCACTATTGCTTTGATCCTCTTCCACATCCTCTGATTTGTTCATTGTTGGGATGTCTAATGACTTACCACTTCATGTCACAATGGCATTCACATCCTTTAAATTCTCTTGTGCCATGTGTTGACCATGGGGTATAGATTGAGTTTGAGAAGGAAACTTACCTCGCTCATTCACAATCAAGGAGCTCATCAATTTGGACACTTGGCTCTTTATCTCCTTATTTTCTTCAACAACCTGCGTAATCAAAGATTCAAACTTTTGGTTAGTCTTACCCTGTGCCTCAATAAAAGCATGCAAAGTGTCTTCTAAAGGACTCCTAGAAGGTGAAGGTGCATGATATGGTCTAAGGGGTTGTGCAGATGGCTGATTTTCAGACTTCCAGCTAAAATTGGGGTGATTACGCCACCCCGGATTATAGGTACTAGAGAAAGGTGTAAAAGGCTTCTTGTAAATACCTAAGGTATTACATTGTTCCTCGTACATCCCTCTCATCTCAGCAAATGTGGGACACTCTTGGGCAAGGTGATCTACTCCACCACATACAAAACATGGTCCAAAAGACTCTGCATGATTAGCCACGTGTGTTGGCTTTAAGTCTTTATTCTTCAGCACCTCTAGCTCCCTAGTGAGCATCTCAACCTTAGCCTTTAGGTTATCCTCTTCCCTAAGATGGTAAATTCCACCACCATTTAGGTTTCCTGCAGGTCGTGACCTATTTGTGCTCTCAGTAGCACTAGGTCCAGTCCAAGTGTGAGCTTTTTCAGCAGGCTCATTGAGGTATTCTATGGCCTCATCAGGATCCTTCTGTAAGAACTCACCATTACACATCATCTCCACAAATTGACGCTCTCTAGGTGTAAGTCCCTCATAAAAATAGCTCACTAAGCGCCAATTCTCATACCTATGGTGAGGACACATACTTAACAACTCCTTAAATCTCTCCCAAGACTGATACAAAATCTCACTATCCTTTTGTGCAAAGGTGGAGATTTGCCCTTTTAAAGCATTGGTCTTATGTTGGGGAAAGTATTTATTAAAGAAGACCTGAGTCATCTCATTCCATGACCCAATAGATCGTGGCTCAGTGAGTATAGCCAACTCTTAGCTCTATCCTTCAAAGAGAAATGAAAGAACTTAAGTCTCACAATGTTATCAGTTGCATTTTGACTATGAAAAGTCGCAACTATTTCCTCAAACTCCCTAATGTGCACATATGGATTTTCATTTTCTAAACTATGAAAAGCATGAAGTAACTGTATCATCCCTGTTTTAAAATCCAATTGACGAGTATTAACTAAAATATGATGCATGATGGTGTGGCTATGCGTGTAGGATGGAGGTAATCTTGAAGGGTCCTAGTGGGTTGATCTTCGTGTTCACTCATTTTTTCAGAATTAGAAAAATTATCAAATAAATGATTAGAAAAATTAGGCTCTGACTCTGACTCAAACAAAGGTCTACAAGCAAACCGACCCAAGGCGTCTCTATATCTGTGCATGCAAGGTAGAGAAAAACGCAACACTAAAAAAAAAAAACCAAAACTATAAAGAGAAAATAAAATAAAGATGAAGAAAGCTAAAAGAGGGAATGAAGTTACCGCCTTTACAAACTGCTGAAAAGAAAAATTATTTAACAATTTTTCTACTGTCTTCCTCGGAAACGGCGCCAAAATTTGATTACGCCCAAAGAATAACGTGGTAGTTGTAGCACAGATTTAGGGTATCGATTCCACAGGGAGACAAATTAAAAGAATAGTAGAAGAAACAAGGAAACTAAAAGAAAATATTAAATGATTAATAGAGAACAAAAATTAATTTTAAATGCAAATTAAAATGAAACAAAGTGATCAACAGAAAAAGTACTCAAATTTGACGAATAGTAGAACTTCGGGAATCCCGTGCACAAATCTGGTATTTTAATTATTTTTAATTCATTGGATAACTCAATTAGGAAGTCAATTTCCCAAATTCCCAATCGGAACGTATAGATTTATAAACCAAAATTAAACCAAATGTAGCCCTTTGAAAAATCAGTCACCACTTTTAAAATACATAAATTATTATCTCTATTGAGAAAATCCAACAACGACAATATATTCAGGGAGCGATATTGTAGCAAAGAGCTAAATCAATATAGATAAATAATCGATCCAAACATAATTAAACAACCAATCCATTCAATAGAAAAAGCATGACTGAATCCATAAATAGAGTAAATTCTATAATTATTCGGAGAATAAAACATCAACGATGAATTGAGAATGATAAAACAAAAGAGTTTTAGTAATTAAAGATCAAATACATAAATTAAAAATATCATCTAATGTGCAAGTTCATCCCTAGCCCTACTTGAGAATTTAGTTACCCATAAATATACTAGATAACAAAAATCTTCAGAGAAAACTAAAGCGAACGGTGGCCATGGAAATGATTTTCTCCTCTCTTCAGATTTGCCTCTTGTGCCTCCTCCCCTCCTCTATTTCATGCTAATGATATGTTTATATATGGTAGGAAAGAAACCCTAATGTCCTCTTAATTTTCGCATAAAAAAATCGCCTAAATTTTAGGACTCATCTTGGCAGCCATATACATGCTTCAGGAATCCGAATTTGGAAATCCTTATTAGAGACAAATTTATAGCCCTTTAAGATACATTTCTAACGCATTAAGAATCATATCAATCAGATATGTGAGTAAACAGTTACGGTCAAAAGACTAAAATATGTGCAGATTGTCTCCTAGCGAATTTCGAACTCCGACTTCTTGTGGTTTCCTTTTGTGATTTCTTTTTCTTTTTCTTTTCTTCCAAATTGCTCTCAAACCCCATGAAAGTCCTCCTTTGAATTTGACTGGGCTTGACTTGCTCTTTTATAAACTCTGAAATTAAACATAAAAAAAACTGCTTTGGAGTATTCCAATGTAAATAAAAACTCAATTTAAGAGTACACATGAATTCCTATAATTTCTATTCATATTTTAGCATTTTAATCCAATAATAGGGTATTTAGAGTGCGCTTTCGCACACTTATCAAGTATTCAAAATAATGATTTTAAATGTAATTGTAATTGCTGAATAAGATAGATATGATAAATCAATTTTTTTTCATACTCGTTCTTTCCCATATACTAAGCCAGATTGAAGTAAACCTACCCCTCAATAATATATTAACTATAAATCACACCATTTT
This sequence comes from Carya cathayensis, assembly GCA_011037825.1. Lineage (NCBI taxonomy): Eukaryota > Viridiplantae > Streptophyta > Magnoliopsida > Fagales > Juglandaceae > Carya > Carya cathayensis. The sequence goes on from QGSO01000993.1 coordinate 37,435, forward strand.
GGTGAATGCCTTACCTACTAAAATTCACATCCAATAATCTTAAACTTTCCATCCAGACAAAATTATATTTTTGCTCAAAATTTAAACCACATATTTGGCCATTTCATATATTAGAGTCCACTAAGTCTGAAGCCTGGTATCCATTCAAGCTTATGTACAGGTCTAAAATTTGAACACTAAATTCTTATCTAATACTTCGAATCTCATAGCACATATTCCTTAAAGCTTGTCGATCCTAAACATTAAATCTTATCAAAGTCATTTCCTACCATCTACATAATAAACCAACCGGATCTAAAACCTCAATTCTATGAAAATCATTTTCGTAAAATATTCCAAATCCAAAACCTCAGATTTCGTGGAACACATTCCATAGATTTGTAGATGCTAAAACCTTAAATATCATTAGAATCCGCAAATGTCTATGCCTCAAATCTGAAAATTATTACCTAACCCACAGATATTCAAAGTGAACGGTGCAAAACTGCAAGTGCACAGTATCGTAGTTTTATAATAAAGTGATAAGAAGAGTATCGTCTTCAGGGATTGGTACCTTACTTTTGCTAAATACCAAAATTGTACTAATCTCGATTTTATTTAGAGGAATCACTAAGATTTTTGTAGTTGCAAATTAAACTAAAATCAACTCAAAGAGAAATACGTAAAGGAAATAAAACTGACGTTCAAAGATCAAATTAAAGGGGAAGAAAATTTCTAGGAAATCGATTTCACCTAATTCTTCACTATGCTTTTCTCATCCAACTAATTTAATTTAATTCTTTTTGTTTATTAGCAAATATCTAATTCATCCAAAAGTCTCTTTCGATAGTCAATTGGAAATTATTCTTGTTCATCAATTCACACAAGAATATGCAAATTTATAAAGCAAGAAAGCAATAAGACCAATGATTTAAATATTACATAAGTTCATACAAGTCTTTCGATCTCTATATTTACCTATGCCGAAATATTCAAGATCTACCCTATAATTCCCTCTTTCGATAGCAAATCACAAGATTACGATATCATCTAATCAATGGCCAATTAATTAGACAAAATAAACTCAGAATAAATCAGATAAACAAAGAGAGAATCGCCTTAAATTAGCATAGACAATCAAGCATAGTTCAGAACTAGGTTACATCGTTTTCCTAAAATAAATAAAATTTAGCTCATGCTAGAAATGGAATTCAACATAAACGAATTCACCATAATTGTTCTGAGAATATTGAAAGGAAAATAAACACTGAAAAATACTCCTCGCAGCCGCAACTCGTCTTCAAAAACTCAAGGAAATGATTCACTGCTTCTATCCCGTCTGTGCTTGTGTATGATTCCAACATACATGCAATGTGTGGAACTCCTTCTCCAAAACAGATGACTTGAATCCTTCTAGCTGTGTTTTCTGTCCTAAAAAATGTTCTCCAGTCAAAAGGTACGGCCATACGGTGAAAAATTACTTTTAGATGCTCTGACGGCGGAAAACCCTAGATCTGTAAAATACGGTATTCGCTCGAAAGGATGTCGAGCGAGCATCGAGCGTTCGACTCTGCCTGAATTCGCTCGAGCGACTTGTCGAGCGCACATCAAGCGTTCAACTCTGCGTGATTTCGTTCGAGCGGCCAAAAGCCTCCGCTCGAGCGATATTGTTTTCCCGCAACCCGCTTGAGCTCACTGTCGAGCGGCAGTCGAGCGTTTGAATCTGCCTGAATTCGCTCGAGCGGCCAAAAGCCTCCGCTCGAGCGATGTTGTAAATCTACAATATGAAATTTTGCAAGTCATCAAATACCCCCAAACTTACAACTTTATTTGTCCTCAAACAAAAAGAAAAGCAATTGATACTTTAGGCAGTATCAACTTGACCCCAAAAAGAAGTATCATCACTCACCAAACTTTTATGAATTTAGATTTCATCAGTAGTATCTTACTCTTTTAACATCAAAGATAGCAAGAAAATCAATTAAAAATTTGGTAATTTGTCAAGCAAGAGTTAGGCGTTTACTTCAACCTAAAGCTAAGACCTCGAGTGTGTGTGTGATATAGTCAATTTAACTTCAAACCACCTGCAAACTCAGATAAAAGTAGAACAACTAAAATCAGAAGAATTCTCTCAAAACTTAACCCCATAAGTCCAATTTTCAGAAATTCTCTCCACTAATGTAGTCAACACCAAAATCAAATATCAAAATGTCTTTAATAAGGTTGTAATGATAGGCCATAGGGTGAGGGTTAAGAAAGAACTGGATATGGAGAATCAAAGCAAACTGGGAAAATACTTGGTAAAAAGAACACTAAAAGAGATTTCCACATGGTTCAAATCATAGCTCTTTCTTGGTAATATGTTCATATTTGTGACATTATTGTTGCTGTAATCACTAATGCAATACCAACAATTCCCTTAACAAAATCTGAGGTGATTCACACTCCGCTTAGTGACTTCTTTTTCTCTTCTTTTTTTTTCACTTCCTTTCTTCTTCTTCTTCTTCTTCTTCTTCTTTGATCAAACAGAGCAAACATAATACGGATCATTCTCTTTCACTAATTTTTTCTTTTAAATGTAACTTGCCACCAAAGTATTTTCTCAAACTATCAAAGGTAGATTCATTGTTTTTCAGGCTTAGAACGGGAATGGTTTATGTAGTTCAAAGAACAAATAAAGGCTTATGTAAAATAAGGCTCAAGGGGGTTGACTATGGAAACACACCATGTAATGATGGCATGATATTTAGGACGGTTGGGAAAGCTTTTTGGTTATGCCAAAGAAATGCCTAGATCATTTCTCTAATATTTGGTATCAACTAGGATTTCGCCTCAAGGACCCATCAACGGATTCTAGAGCAAAGCAAAATTGAACTTCCCTCTTTCAATTAATTCAACCTCTTCTCTTCATAAGCAAAATAGAATCAAAGAAAAACGACTATGTGCTCAATTATGTTTAAGGTCAAAGATTTAAACCAAAGTATCTACAAAACTCCGCTTGACATAAAAGAAATTTTTGAAAATTTTTCTCAAAACCATCTTCAATCACAAATTTCAGAGTCATAGAGAATTCAATCTTACTCCAATGCATGCTTGGTAAAAGAATCAAACAACCCAAGATTTAGAAAACACGAGGATCAAATGACTATAGGAGTTCACACCCTCAAACTTAAACTAAACAATGTCCTCATTGTAATACAAAAGTAAAAAGGATTGAAGAAATAAAAGGAATTTCCCTAGTTTCATGGTGAATCTTCCAAAGTTTATAAATTTTCAGCTCTTTATTCATGCTAAATAAACCTGCATCAAAATCCAAATTATTAAAAATAAATAAATAAAGATAATAAAATAAATGAAAGAATGAAAGAAAGTTCTATGGGTTGCCTCCCATAGGCGCTTGTTTTAAAGTCTACAGTCAGACTTTTCAATTGTTATCAATTAGGATCTCCAAGAGGAATAATGCATAATTCCTCTCCACTTGTTCTCCATAGTAGTGCTTCAATCTCTGACCATTAACTCTAAAAATATTCCCTGTCTTGTCCTTCAAGTCTATTGCTCCAAAAGAGAAAACTTTATCAATTATATAAGGACCTGTCCATCTTGATTTTAACTTTCCCGGGAAGAGTTTGAGTCGTGAATTGAAGAGTAAAACTTGTTGTCCTGGTACAAACTCTCGCCTAAGAATCCATTTTTCATGCCACTTCTTCGTCCGTTCTTTATAGATCTTTGCATTTTCATATGCATCATTCCGGAACTCTTCCATCTCATTCAATTGGAGAAGTCGCTTTTCACTTGCTGCCTTCAAATCAAAGTTAAACTTTTTTACAGCCCAATAAGCTCTATGCTCTAACTCCATAGGAAGATGACATGCCTTTCCAAACACTAGTCGGTATGGAGACATCCCGATAGGTGTTTTAAAGGCTGTACGGTATGCCCACAAAGCATCATCAAGCTTCTTCGCCCAATCCTTTCTATTGGTTTTGACCGTCTTCTCAAGGATGTTCTTGATTTCTCTATTTGAAATTTCAGCTTGGCCATTAGTTTGGGGATGGTAAGCAAGTGCTATCTTGTGCTTTACACCATATTTAGAAAGAAGATTATCAAACAACTTGTTGCAAAAGTGAGTCCTTTCATCACTAATAATAGCTCATGGAGTGCCAAATCTTGTGAATATATTCTTGTGCAGAAATTTGAGCACTACCTTTGCATCATTTGTTGTTGTAGCAATTACTTTCACCCATTTTGACACATAATCAACTACTAACAAGATATAAGCAAAACCAAAAGGAGGAAAAGGCCCCATAAAATCTATTCCCCAAACATCAAACAACTCAACTTCTAAGATATTTTTTAGTGGTAACTCATGACGCCTTGAAATATTTCCCATACATTTACACCGGTCACAAGTTTTCACCAAAGTATAACTCTCACGAAAAATAGAAGGCGAAAAGAACCCACTTTGAAGTACCTTAGCTGCTGTATGGGTGGCTCTAAAGTGTCCTCCATATGATGATGAATGGCAATGATGGAGGATGGCTTACATCTCTTCTTCCGGCACACATCTTCGAATGATTTGATCTGGGCATCTTTTGAACAACAAAGGCTCATCCCAAAGATAATAATTCACATCATGCAAAAACTTCTTGCGTTGATGGTAAGTAAGATCAGGTGGTAAAACTTTACAAACTAGGTAGTTAACAATATCAGCATACCACGGAAGCTTGATCTCACATGCAAACAACTGCTCATCAGGGAATGCCTCTTGGACCACTGAATCTGGTCTTTCTTCCTCTTACTCTAACCAAGAGAGATGGTCAACAACTAGATTTTCACTTCCTTTTTTATCTCGAATCTCCAAATCAAATTCTTGAAGAAGGAGGATCCAACGAATTAGCCTCGGCTTAGCATCCTTCTTGCCAAACAAATAGCGAAGTGCTGCATGATCAGTGAACACTATCACCTTTGTACCAATGAGGTAAGATCGAAATTTATCACAAGCAAACACCACAGCAAGCATCTCCTTCTTAGTTGTCGTATAATTCAATTGAGCTTCATTCAATGTCCGGCTTGCATAATAGATGGCTCTAAACATTTTGTCTCGCCTTTGCCCCAACACTGCTCCAATTGCAAAGTCACTTGCATCACACATAACTTCAAAAGGTTGACTCCAATCAGGCACAATCACAATTGGTGCTGAAATTAGTTTATCCTTGATTGCATTAAAGGCCTGCAAACAAACAACATCAAAGTCAAATGCAAAATTTTTCTCAAGAAGATTACATAAAGGTTTAGATAGTTTAGAAAAATCCTTGATAAATCTTCTATAAAATCCCACGTCCCATAAAACTTCTGATTCCCTTCACATTCTTTGGGGGTGGTAGTTTCTCTATGGTTGCAATTTTAGCTCGATCTACCTCAATTCCTTTAGATGACACTCTATGGCCAAGCACTGTGACACCCCGTTTTTACGTGTATTTTCACTGAAGAAATATTTTAATTTAATTAATATAATTGTTCTTGTATTTTAAATAATCAAATTTTAATTGGATTTTAATTGCTGTTGAATTTAAATTGTTGTTTAATTTATTTTAGTTAGTCTTTGGAGTTAAAATTAAATAGTTAGTTTTCACTAGTTATTTATTATATTTTAGCTTTACGTGGTGTTTAAAATATTTTCTTGGTTTTATTGCTTTTAAACTTATTTTCGTTGGATCAGTTGTTAGTCTCCAGAGGTGAGGATTGGATCTCATTTCTTTTTTTCCATCTTTTCTTTTCTCTTTTTCCTTTCTCTTTCTTTTTTCTTTCTTCTTCCGTGCGTTTTTCCCCCCAACCCGTGCTTCCTTTTTCTCTCTCTCTCCTCACCCACGCCGTCCAGCACCCACCGCCCAGACCTGCAGCCGCCGGCCGACGTGGCCGTCACAGCCACCGGCGTTCGTTTCCCCTCCGGCCGGCGCACCACCCCACCAAATATCTCCCCCATCCGGCCAGCCGTTAGCCACCTAGAGGCCTTCCTTTCCACACGGTTTTAGCCTCGATTCGTCGCCGTCGTTCCACCTCCAGCCACCACCTCTTCACCACTTCATCACCGGCTCCTTGCCATCCTAACTCACCCATTTTCGGCCCCGATCCGTTGCCGGAGCAGCTCCCACGAGCTCAACTCCGATTTGGCCGTTTTCCGCTTCCACCGTCGTTTCCACCGCCACCCACGGCCAAAGCTCACTTCCCTTAGTTTCATAAACATCCCTAGGCCATTCCCTATCAATCCCGAGCTTTGGTTTGTTCCCGTTCAAAAGTGGGTATTTTACAACCCACAGCCACAGTGAAATTTCACTGTTACGTTGCTTTTCCTTCACCGTTTGCTACGCGCCGATCTATCGAAAATTAATATATAGCTCTCTAAGTATTTTCCAAACTTTGTTTTAGATTTAAATGTATTATTGCCTTTACAATAATTATTTGTGATCTGATTGGTTATTCTGGACTGAGTCCGAAGAGTCGGGGGTCATTTGGATTTGAGAAAGGAGTTGTTTGATTGGTTGTTATTGATGTTTGGAATATGTTGGTGAATTTGTATAATTTTATTTGCATTGCATTGTGCACACATATGCATGTGTTATTTATTGGAAACTGGGTTTTCGAGCGAGATATGGTTTTTGGTATATGCAAACGATGGGATTGATTGGCTTGAGTTAGAGGCACGTGTAGGGATGGTAGTGAGCAGGGATGGTGGTAGAGTCCCGCCTGCGATTCCCGCCTACGGTGCACGCGGCGTAGGGATGGTGGTAGAGTCCCGCCTGCGATTCCCACCTACGGTGCACGCGTAGGGATGGTGGTGAGCAGGGATGGTGGTAGAGTCCCACCTGCGATTCCCGCCTACAGTGCTCTGATGGATTGGTTATTGGGCCATTTTCTGGAAAAATGGCGAGACTGGTTTTTGGGCCATTATCTGGGATAATGGCGAGGAAAAATTTAAAGAAAAGGTTTTGGGCCAAATGGGATTTTGGCGTGCGTGGAAAAACATGGTTTTATGGGACATGTGCATTGGGCATACTTCATGCATATTGTTTTGGTTGTAATATGTTTTTATCTTGCGTCGTTTGGATTATTACTTACCTACGGCACCATTTTTGGTACCATAGATTTTGGTGCAGATGTAGAGGAGGAGGAGGCTGAGCCCAAGGAGGCGGCTTCGCCGGAGGAGTAGTTTGGAGTGCTTTTATATATTATATTTGTCGTTGTTTTTATTGGTATGTATTTGGATTTAAGATGTTGAACAAGTAATATTTTATTTACGCTTGTTTTAAACTGGTTTGTAATTAAACAAAATTCTGGTACTTAGTTATATGGCTTTTTTATCCGCTGCGTGTTTTTATTTGAACACATATTACTTGTGCACACACTTTTGGCACTTGGCGATGGGATGTGTGACCGTGTTGTCATCATCCCGACGTCTCGATTTCCACGTGGCCGTACGTGGGAGTTGGGGGCGTCACAGGTGATATTAGAGCAGTTCGGCTCTGGGTAAAACCACATGTCCAATAGGAGCGGTACCAGAATGTTTTAAAGTTGTGTTTTAAAGGTTTGTTT